>APFE031356521.1:4138-17956 GCA_000404065.3 Pinus taeda | reverse complement strand
CAAGCTCAAGAACTGCTCACTAACTCTCAAAGAAGACTCTCACTCAAATGCATAAGATTGCTGTGAGAGAATGAGAGCCCTTGGGTGAGTTAAATAGGTTTTAGGAGGGGGATATGGACCCCAAAGATCTATTGGCAATATTACATAACTGTTTGAACTCCAAATCAACCCTAAAACTAATTTCAAATCCCCAAAAAACAACTTAAATAGTCCGCTTTGCGTCCGGTTTCCCTTGCCCAGCTAGGCCGTTTTATTGCGGACTCGGTCTGTTTCGGCCAAGTCAGCAATGACTCGGCCGAGTCATTGAGTGACTCGGCTGAGTCATTGCTGACTCGGCCGTCCGAACCGGGTTACCCACCGAGTCGTTGCCCAGGCCTTTGAAACGGACCAACTAGACCGAGTCAATGTTGACTCGGCCATTTCTTAAAACCATGTATCCAAGTCACCTACAAAATCGGAATCAACATATCCGCAACCATATTCACTACTCTTATTGTAAGAAATACAATAACTACTTGTGCCTCTCAAGTACCGAAGCACCCATTTCACTGCTGACCAGTGTTCTTTACCCGGATTTGCCATGTACCTGCTGACAACCCCAACTGCATGTGAAATATCTGGTCGAGTACAAACCATCGCATACATTAAACACCCTACTACATTGGCATATGGAATTCGAAACATATAATCCTTTTCTTCATCTATATTAGGACATAAACTCGAAGAAAGCTTAAAATGGGAAGCTAAAGGGACTGAAACAAGCTTCACATTATTCATACCAAGCCTCAAAAGTATTTTCTCAATATACTTTTGTTGTGATAGCCATAGCTTACTATTGCTCCTGTCTCTGAAAATCTCTATGCCCAAAATCTATCTTGCTGCTCCTAGATCTTTCATATCAAATGTCCTTGCCATCTGAGCCTTCAACCTGTTGATTTCTTCTATTATTTTGCTTGCTAAAAGCATATCGTCAACATACAATACCAAGATAATGAATATGCCATTATTCAACTGCTTAAAATAAACACAATGATCATATTCACTTCTAACATATTTCTGACTCAACATGAAAGAATCAAACTTCTTATACCACTGCTGAGACGACTGCTTCAGGCCATATAATGACTTCTTGAGCCTGCAGACAAATTTCTCATTGCGATGCTGAACAAACCCTTCCGGTATTCCCATATATATTTCCTGCATCTAAATCAACCTGTAGAAATGCAGTCTTACATCTAACTGCTGCAACTCCAAATCAAACAAAGCCACTAATGCTAACACAATTCTAATTGAAACAATTTTAACCACTGGCGAAAAAATCTCATGAAAGTCAATACCAGCTTTCTGAGAAAAGCCTTTTGCAATTAGTCGTGCTTTGTACCTGTCTTCCATATAATTCACACCTCGTTTCAGCTTGAAGACCCATTACACCCTACAGTTTTCCTGCCTTTCGGAAGCTCCACCAAATCCCATGTGCCGTTCTTATTCAAGGCCATCATTTCGTCCTTCATGGCTGCTTTCCACTTGTCACTTTTCGAACCTTCTATTGCTTCTTGATAGCACAGAGGTTCATTGTCATTAGCAGTAAATGCAACAGAAGTGACATAATCATCATACCTTCTCGGTGGCCGTTTGATTCTTGTCGACCTCCTTAAGGATGTTTCTGGCGCTTCCTCGATTGGCTGACTACCACCTGTAGGAACTTCTTGCCAATCAGTATCTGAGACCTGTTCATGATCTAAACCTGAACCCTGTTCATGTTCTGATTCTGAAACCTGTTCATGACTAGTATCTGAACTATGGTCATCATAACTATCGTTAGAAATACTATCAAATTGAATGTGCTGAAAGTCAGATACATCATCCCGTTTCAATCGACTATCTACATCTAACTGTACAAGAGAGGATTCATTCAACTTTACATCTCTGTTGATGATGATTTTGTGGGTAGTAGGATCCCACAATCTATATCCTTTGTTCCAACACCATACCCAACAAAGATATACCTTTTAGACTTTGGATCTAACTTAGTTCGCTGATGTTTAGGCACTAGAGCATATGCATCACAACCAAACACTCTGAGTTTAGAATAGTCACAAGAGTGTCCTTTCCATACCTCTTGCGGAATCTTGCAGTCTATGGCCGTCAATGGAGATTGGTTTATCACATAACAAGTTGTTGCCACTGCGTCTGTCCACAACTCCTTTTGCAACCCGGCGTTACTTAGCATACTCCTTGCTCTCTCTAGAAGAGTCTTGTTCATGCGTTCAGCAACTCCATTTTGCTGAGGAGTATAAATCGTAGTCTTATGCCTCTCGATCCCTGCATCCTTGCAATAGCTGTCAAACTCCTTGGAAGTAAATTCACCACCATTGTCAGTTCTTAAACACTTTATTGTTCTACCAGTGTTGTTTTCTACCAGTCTAAACTGCTTGAACACTGAAAAACATCAGACTTTCTTTTCAACATGTAGACCCAAACCTTCCTAGAAAAGTCATCAATGAATTATACAAAATAAGATGAACCACCATATGAGGTTGTAGGAGCTGGTCCCCAAACATCTGAATGGATATAATCAAGAATGTCTTTACTAGTATGTTTGCATGTTTTAAACTTTTGTTTACTTTGTTTTCCAAACAGACAATGCTTACAGAAATCTAATTTTCCTGACTTTAGATTTGGAAGTAACTTGCGATCAGCCAGAATTTTCAACCCTCTCTCACTCATATGCCCCAATCTTTGATGCCATAAGTGAATGGAGTTATTGTCATGTTCAGACATAGTAGACACAAAATCTGACCCTGTACCTCCATCTAACTAAAATAGATTTCCTACTTTCTTAGCTTTCATAACTAGTAAGATGCCTTTGTAAATTTTCATTACTCCACCTTGAATTACAGTTTTATACCCATTTGAATCAAGTGCTCCTAATGAAATCAAGTTTTTCCTTAAATCTGGTACATGCCTCACATCAGTTAATATTCTAGTTGTCCCATCAAACATTTGTAGTTGTATGCTCCCAATCCCCACAATATTACATGTTACATCATTACCCATGTACACAACTCCATCATTAATTTATTTATATTCCTTAAACCATTCTTTATGGATACACATTTGGTTTGATGCCCCGGAATCTAACAACCAATGTTAACCATGATTTGACACATTAACTGATAATACTTCATCACTCATACCTGAACCAGATGTCGAACCTGTATTTGTCGTATTCGCCTCCTTCTTCTCTGTCGAAGATTCTGCTTTTGAAGTTTGCTGCTGTCGCTTCCAGGAGTCCTTCTTTAAATGCCCTGATTTGCCACAAAACCATCACTTTAGCTTACTCTTCTTCCCTTTTGACTTTGAACGTGAGTCGCTCGGCTTCTTGGGGCGTCTTTCTTTCGAACGACCTCTAACCATCATAGCTTCTGATGTAGAGGTTTCGGAATGCGACTTCCTCCTTGTTTCTTCCGATAATAAGGATGCAACTACATCATCAAACTCAATATTTTCTGATGAACTAAGACTTATAGAAGTAACAAAATGATCCCATGACTCGGGCAACGAGCACAATAAAGTAATAGCTTTATCCTTGGATGGAATTTTTACTTCTATACTTTGTAATTGCACAAGAAGAGTATTAAAAGCATTTAAATGATCAGAAATCGATGTACCTTCCTTCATTCGCAAACCGTACAACTATTGCTTCAGGAGAATCCTATTGGTTAAGGATTTGGTCATGTACAGTTTCTCCAGTTTCGTCCACACATCAGCAGCTATTGTTTCCGACACAATATTAAACATGACATCATCAGCTAGACACAATCGAATAGCACTTATCGCTCTTTCATCCATATCAGTCCACTCACTATATGTGATGTTGTAAGGCTGTTTGGCCTTGCCCAACAATGCCTTTTCCATGCCATGTTGGACAAGTAAATCATGCATTTTTACCTTCCAGATCTCGAAATTATTCTTGCCATTAAATTTCTCAATTTCAAACCGGGCACTTTGAGTTTTCGCCATTTTGTATCAAAAAACACAATAATCTCCAATACCAATGTTTAAATACCAACGATTTAAAAAAAAAAATTGCCTATGCCTTAAAAAAAAAATCTGTCGTTTGCACTTCACACAAAAAACTTTCTGCCTCTGCCTTTGTTTTTACACAACCAAAAAAAAATATTTTTCTGTGAATTACAATACAAAAGACCACCGCCAAAAAAAAAAAAAAAAATTCCCTGCTTCTGCCTCAAAAAATCTGCAATATGCATGCACACTTAGATGCCTTTTTTAAACACAAAAAAAATCTCAACAGATTATTCTTGATCTTTTTTGGCATCCAGTAGTATTGTGCAACGAATATGACCATCCTGGAATTCACATATGGTCTTGTGGTGTATACACAATAAAATGTGCAAGTTAATGATGAATACCTTTTGCGCATATGTGTTGACGCAACCATATGTAAAAGAAACACGACATACACTGTGGAACCATCATTGCAAAATTTTTGACATATACACTGCGTACTGAATTGTCGACATATTAATCTAAGTTGAGTTACGTGTAGGTCAGAGATCTGAGTTTAGTTGTATGCAGGGCAGTGTTGACATGTCAGAGCTTTACCTAACACAAAATCTTATCCACAGGCGCAACATAGTTACCACGACAATAAGATTGGTGCTGACATTTAACTGCGGGTTTAATAGAATGATACAGCGTGCACCTTTACCAGCGTAATCAGTGCGCAGGCTGTCTCCACGCAGTTTGAACAGTTCTGCGGAGCTCCCTTGCTTCGCTCTCCATGTACCAACAACAACAACAGTGCGCACCAGCACTGGACGGTCTCCACACAATACAGCTCCATGCAAACGAACAACAACCAAACTCCCTCAGCGCTCCAGCATAGCCAGCACTCAAATTGTTGGTCCCAGATGCACAGCTAAATCAAATAAACACACAACAGAATATTAAGCACATATGCCACAGTATTTAACGTGGTTCACCCAACCAATCTAGGCTACGTCCACCAAACATAGGCATCAGGAATTTATTAATCAAAACAGGAGATTACATCATGAAATCCTCACAAAACTCTCACCCTCTTAGCAAACCATCCGAATGGTTGCCTGTTATATAGCATAGAGAATCTAACAACCTCATTAACTCACTCACATCAAATATAGGAGGCATTAACTCCCTCCCAACAACCTGGAGCTAATCTAGGAACTGAATTCCTATTGTTGTCACAGCTGAGATTTTTCCTATTTTACTACAAACAGAAAATCTCAACAAAAATCCACATGAAATATAATTATAATGCAAACAAAATCCACATAGCACATAATTATAATGCGGACAAACTCCATGGCCTGCAACACACAAAAGACTCAACATTAGCTTTTATTGCTTAATCGCCAGCACAAAAATCACATAGGAAAGCCCAGGAACACAAATGGCCCCATCACCATGCGGGGGAAAACGCATTATCTGAATTTAATAATTTAATATATCAAAACTCATTAATTTATATCACTTCTCATCTTCTCCGTATCCGTTAGTAATAGGTTAATTATTTCTTTGAATTTCTTGAAGTATTTGAATTATCTAATTTATTAAATTATTTCTATAGAAATAAGTAATTTAAATATTGAGTGAGATAGACATTGTTTTTATTAAAGTAATGGGTATGGTGTGTTTTTGTAAGATATTTAATAAATGAGTAAATAAGGGTAGATAAATGGTCAAATACTATCTTTAATGAAGGCAACACTTAAAAGAAAGAAATCATGGATGAGGCAAAACAATAAATGGATGTAAAAATGGGATATTTATCTCAATGCATGTCTCACAAATAGCAAGGAGTCAAAAAATTTTGTTATGGAGGAGTTTGGTAAAAGTGTATATGGGGAAATAAATTAAGTAGAAAGAAGTACTTTATTAAAGAATTCAACCCCACTTGTGATCTCCAACAAAAAGAGTACATTGGAGTTAGCATTCCGTGGAGAGCAAAGATTATTATTTGCTTAATTAAGAACTAACTCACATCAACTTTGGTGTGAAACAGGGTTGTGGAAGAGACTTAAAGAAGCTTAGGAAGAATGGGTGTGTACTTTTTACACTTGTGGGGCAGTGGAATCGAAAAAACATTTTATTTTGGAATGTGATTCTTTCAAGTGATAGTGGTAGTATTTTGGAATGTGATTCTTTCCGGGACAATTATCGCAGTGTGTTAGCATCAATTCCTTGGTTGATATTGTCTTTTCAGTAAGGGCATTCTTAGAAGGTTGGGTTAGCTCATCATCAATTTGAGTAAGAAAAGGATTGAATTGCAAAAAAAAAAAAAAAAAAATTGGTAATCCCATAGACTATTTTTAGTCTCGTAGACGTTAAAATATTATTCATTCATTAATTCATAATCCAAAATAAAAAATGCTCATCACATCAAATACAAATTCTCCAAATTATATAAATAACAGATTTTACCCTGAAACGTAAAGTCAATTATTTAACCTTTAACAGCTCTCTTCCAATTCTAACATATTCCCAAATTCTACCATAAACCTAAAATCATATTCCAAAATCTGCACTCAACATGAAAATCTCTCAATGCAAACACCTTGTAAAGCCTGTGGTTGTTGGCTCGTACAGCCTTCTGTCTCCTGCGACGGTAGTGGGTGGCTCGTGGAGCCTTCGGTCTCCTGGGGAGGTGGCTCCTCGGGCGCTCGATCTGGGGAGGAGGAGGTGGTGGGTGGCTCCTGCTCCTCGGGCGATCGATCTGGGGAGGTAGTGGGTGGCTCCTCGGGCGCTCAAATAATGGGTGGCTCCTCGGGCGCTCGATCTCGTGAAATAAGAGCTCCAAGTTAATCCATGAAAGCTTGTTCCAATGCGCGTCGATCTCTGAAATGAGCTTTGTGATCTCTTTGCTCCTTCGACAACGAGCAATCGGTGACCACGTGTCGTTTATTCCATCTCCCTCTTTAATAATGGCGTTCATGGCGACAGCCCAATTGTTTGCAGCGTTTATGGCGACAGCCCAATTGTTTGCATTGTTAAGCTAGTTGCTTGCATCGTTACCTCGTTGGATCTCATTGATCCCATTTCCGATATGCCGGATGAAAGGCTTCATCTTGTTCAATAGATCTTTGAAAGACTCCAACTTTTTCTGGAAGTTACGAAGCCTCCCAATATAGAAAAACATTACCAGCAACACAGAGGTTATGACCCAACCAACAATTCCAGAGTCCAAACCGCCGCCCTGAATAAATCCAGGGAGCGGCGTTGGCGGTGGCGGTGGAGGGAGCAGAATCTCCAATAACTTCGAAATTACGCAATCCAACTGAATCAGAGGAACCAATTTCAAATGTTTCTCGATATCTGAAATTGAATTGGCAATAGCTTTGCTCCTTCAGTAACGAGAACAAATGTTCCACCATTCTAGTTGCTCTTCAACCATTCCTTCCACCATTCCAGATGCTTTTCTGAGGTCATGCAACTGTTTATAGCATATGGGACTCTGCTCCTTGACACGCTGGACAGACTTTTGTGTAATCGTATCAACCATATTTTCCAGAGATTCCAGCATCTTCTCGCTGAAAAGCGCAACTTTGATGTAAGGAACAGCAACCTTGTCCATGAAAATGGAGTAGGCCCACCAACAATCGCAGGGACTAAATAATACGTTAAGAATCCCATATTAACACTCTCTCTGCAGGTTAACAATATGTGCAATTCTCAACCAATGCCGGCACAGTCCAAAATCCTGTGAGAAAGGTAACCAGAAATTGGACAAACTTAATGCAACTAAGAAGAAGCCACTAATGCTCACACCACCAAACACAAATATGAGGGATATATATGTATATATAATTCGTGTTTATATAACATCAGTGTTTATTTTCAAGGTGTTTGAGTTGAGAAGTTTATTCTATAGTCTAATATGATGTATAATTCTGTTTATCTATCATACAAATCGAAAAATTGAAATTTTATTATATCAGTTAAAAAAAAATTAAAAATAAAAATAAATAAATAACTAATTATATAAAAATTTGACCTCTGTGAATTTATGTTAAATCCATATTGAAAATAAATATATACAGATTTCTAAACTCAATTTATTGAACTATTTGTGAGCAAAAAGATACAACCAAAAGACACTCTATCATCCATCTCCATCAGTAACCATATTATCTTTTTACAAACACTATATAAAAAAACCATATTATCTTTTTACAAACACTGATAATAAAAAAATCCACAAGTAGTTGACTTTTCCAAAATAATTTTCTAGTAGTTGGAAGTGACAAAGTACTTGATTCAATTGTTGAGTTGAGGCTTCTGTGATCCATATTAACTTTATCCGAAAAATCTCTCATAAAGTACTTGATTTTCAAAACAAATTTCCACTAGTAGTTGATTTTCAAAATCATTTTCTAGCGGGAATGGTAACTTCATCTCACTACTTAATTTTCATTTTCTAGTGGGAAGGGTAACTTCATCTCACTACTTAATTTTCAACTATTTGTCTGGGTCATCCTTTTTATGATATATTTTTGTCCTTTGTCATATCCCATCAAGTAAATGTTTTCTATCACTTTACCATTGATGTGCGGGCCATGTTGTGTATATATTTGTTTTCGTTCACTACTAACTATGTCGATAATTTTTTTTTTATATTTTGGAGTTGTTTATAGTGGGATTTTTCGGAGTTTCTGGCTGTGTCGGAATCCGGTGGAAAAATTTGAGGTGAAATCTTGATTTGTGTTATTTAAATTATTTTTTTGACTATATATATGAATTCAATGCCATGAAAAACTCTTAGGGCACTTATATTGTGTAGGGTTTACCTATCAATCTTGTGATTTGAATAAATTCATGTCAGATTTTAGAGAAATTAAACCTAAAAACCTTCCAAAAAAATCGACTAAAAACAATTCCATTTTTGAATACATATTTGCACAATTATAATACATAATAAAACAAATTTCTAGAAAAAAAACTGTGTTTAATTTTTGGAACGTAGAGCAGGTGAACCCTCCCATCGTTAAAAACAAGCAAGAGCAAATTATATATACAGAGTAAGGACAAATATTTGAGATGTGAATGCATTAGTGCCCACTATAATTGTGGCTTATCAGATTGAATTTGACTATGACACACGTGTATCATAACATTGGTAGAAAGTGAAATACAGTTGGCTGTTTAAAATCATGGCAACTATCGTTCTTGCCACAGGTGAAAATAGGTGGAGTTTAATAACATCACGGTGTCATATATTATCTTTTATTACATCCATAAATGGTAAAAATACCCTCCCATCCATAAATGCTGTTTGTGAAAGTGACCTTGACTCTAAGCATAGTAGGTGACAATACGTTGCAGCCCATAAATGTTGGTTGTTAAAGTGAATTTGACTATAATACACGCATACCGTGGAATATAGTTGGCTGTTGAAAACCATGACAATGACTTTTTCGATACACGTCAAAATGGGGGACCCAAAAAAATAGAATGCAGTGTAATCACTCCAAACTATAAAACAAAAAGACAAACATAGGTGGAGTACACAATAAAGCTATATAGACTTCAATTATGTTATTGAGTGTCATATGTTTTCGAGTGGGAAAAGACGTTTAGATAACGTCAAATTCGATCACGAACTATGGCACCTTTCAAATTAATATCCCTCTTTATTATTTCAAATTGAAATTACGAGCTTGAGAAACCAGTAAAAATTGGCATTAACGCTGCATAGGTTTAGTGTAAAGCTGTAGACATGTCTATCTAGGTGGAGGAATTGTGTGGACAATCAATTTTAGTTGGTATCCGGACAAAAAAGGTTCAACATATCTTGTAGAAGGAGTGTTTAAATTATGTTTTTGAAGGTGGAAATGGAGTGGCGAAATGTGTTACCTAGAAATGGTTCATTCGAATACTTAAATATGCCAAAAACACCTACCACGTTTCCACCTCTTATTTGTCTAGTGCTAACGTCATATGTGATAAATAATACATTGCCACTTGTCCTTTTGTCAGAGGAGAGAGAAAAGGTCTCGAGGCCTTTGTTTTTCCACTGATTTCCTTGTTAAATTATTTTCATAAAACCATCGAGTTCAAACCCTTATCCTGCTACTGACTCTGCCACGCTAGCCCAACTATAATTCCATTGGCTCGTGCTTCGCTATGTTGTCCCAACTTTGACTCACCCCTGGCCTCCCTTAGCATGCACCTTTAATTCTTCTAGGAAAGATTTTGTAGGGTTAGTTATCATGTGGGGGCCTCTCACTTAAATCTTCCACCAATAAACTATTATTGTCACTATAGTTGTTAGGGCACCTCTTCCCAGCTGACGTCATCTCGCTAGTTCCATAAGCACTCCTTAAGGTTTCTCCGAGGTACACTCATTGGGCTACCTCTGCCGAATTAAGTTGTTGTGTGGGCTCGGCCTTAGGCCAATCAATATTCTCCCTGTTGTTGCATTGTTTGTTCCATATCTGTCCAAGGCTTTGGATAGCCCCTCTACCAAAGAATCCATTATGTTTGGTTGTGTGCCAAACTTAGCTATGTGCCAAAAGGGTTTCCAACCACTTTAGCTCTGCAAACTTTGACTTTGGGGTCCTCAACTTTGACTGGCTCTAACCTTTAATCCAAGCCCGCCATTTCTGAACTTCCATATACCACTAGAAAGCTCTTTTAGAGCTCTAGCCATCTTAGTGGGTTCCATCTGCATTTGACATGATTTTCTATACAATAAATTGCTTCATTCTTTGCACCATTACCAATTAACTCACTAATCTACTTAAAAATATCTGAGCGTTGCAACACTTTTCTCATCATCTTCTTTGCCTTGGCCATCAATGCTTTTCCATTGCCATCAATGAAAACACAATTCTATAAATGTGTTCTTCTTTGAGGGTAACATTTTTGAAGAAGTAAATGAGCACAAGTACCTCAGGATTGATTTCAACAACAAGCTTAATTAGGAGGACTGCAAAAAGAAGAGAAGTTTAGGAGGATGGAAAGCATTATATGCTCTTCAAAATAGATGTGGAGAGGCAGAATTATGGGATTGGAAAACGATTAAAGTGTTTTTTGGACTCCCAATTTGTCTACCGATGCTATATGGGTGTGAATTGTGGGTTAGCGGTACCCCCATCTCAAAATGGAAACAAATTGAGAAAATCCAAAAACACTTGACCATGAGCAAGTTCAAAATAAAATGTTTGGTTCCTTATGATAAAATGTTGAGTGATTGATCAAAGTGGCTCCAGAAATAGAAGTGGTCTTGAAAAAACTAAAAAAATCAAAGTCATTATATTGAAGTGGAACTAGGTTCAGATCGAAAAATTCGACACAAGCTTTCCAACGACGTGGAGGACACCTCAATCCGAGTTCGTGTGTGAAAGTTATGGACAGTCAAAGTTCTAGTCAAACTAGGCCTAGTAGTAGCCACTAACGAGGCAACAATTTGGAATTTCTCGACGCACGAAATCTAGCCACCAGAATGGTGAATTTGTCACCTCTTTAAATTGTCTAGTTACCCTTAAAAACTGCCACCGAGATTTTAATTATTATTATAAAAAAATATATATATAAATGGTGTGGCGGGCTACCACCCCCCAACGACATATAGTTAAATATTATGTGGTGGGCGAGCCACCCACCGGCCACCCTGCCCAACCCACCATTCAATATAACGTATGGAGGCCGGTGGGATTCAAGCCCACCTGAAGCAGGTGGGTCGGCCCGCTAATGAGCGACCCCAATTTTAAAAGTCATCAAAACCATAAAAACAAATTTATAGAGAATATTTTCAGTAAAAATCACATCTTATTTCATTTTGTCGACGCGTTTCGAACCAACAAGTGTGGTTCATCATCAAAACAAGTTGAAGAACCAGACCATGGCAGCAGTTTAAATACAGAGAGCAGATCATCCAACAACTATCTTTAACCAGGAAACGACTATATTTGACCAGGAAACTATACTGGACTGAGGGATAGGGAAATTCAATTAATTCAAAAGTTAGTTTTGTTAAATTATATTATATTAAATTAAATATAATTGTTTATATTTAAACTAATAATCGATTATTATATTATTAATTATAGAATAAATACCAACAAATATTGTTAAATGAAATACTAAAAACTTAAAATTGATTATTAAAGTCTAACCTACCTAGTTAGTTAGAAAAATGACTTAAAACTAAAGTAAAAGACCTAACAAAATAGAAACGGGGCACTTTCTTATTAAAATTTATTTTAAAGTTATTAAGGAACCACTGAGAAAGAAGAAGGCAACCTCTGATTCATGTCAATCATTAAATTTCAAATGGGATAATTGGCATCATTCTTTAAAATCCCTTTATTATGGTAAAAAATATTATATTAATTAATCCACTATGCTAATTAATTAAGTCTTAAAAAGATTTTTACCATTTATATAAATAAATATTTTATTCTAATAAGAGAACAAGAAAGAATAAATTAATTGAAAATTATTATTAAAATCAAAGAGCAGAGAAGGAAAAAGGACAACACATGGTCTAGACGCCAAGAGAAGATCACAACAAAGGAACAATGCATAAGGTGGGGGCAGGATGGGGGGCGACGACCGGTGTTTCTAGGAATAAAGGGCAAGGATCCAACATCTGCTAATCTTCCAGCAGTCATCCCTGTTGAGATCAGTGTTCCACGGGGATGCGTCCCCTAGGGTCGGGTGCACGCACCCCTCGCACCCCACACAGTCGGGACGGGGGGACGTCTGGGGAAACGTTTCCCCACGTCCCCCTTTTGGGGAGACGCAGGGGGGGACGTTTCCCCAGTGTGGGGGACACGACTCCCCAAAAGGAGGACACCTGGGCGTTCCCCCTCAAAATGGGCTATGCGTCCTCCCTTAAATTTGATTGTAAACAATGATTTATGATAGGGAAAATGTTGGATCCCTATAATACTAGTGATTACCCCATTACTATTGTAGTTATACCCTTTATTAATATTGTTGTGCCCCTATTGCCCCCATATTTTTATTACTGTGCCCCATAGAATCCCTCTATTGTTATTTTTGTGGCTTTATATTATTATTGTTAGGTCGGCTGGGTAATATTGTGACTCCTTAGACTCCTATATATAGAAAGGAGGTTTTGTCATTTGTATCATCCAAGAATTGTTCATTTATGTAATGTAAAGGAGGTTGCCCCCTCGAAGAGGCTGAATTCTAAGGCCTTGATCTATCTTTTCTATCTTTTCTTGAGCTGGTTTCATAACATTTGGTATCAGAGCTTTGGATTCTAGGGTTTCGCTGCTCCAAACAGGTCATCGTGGAATGTTCGCTATAACTTTTGTTCTGTGATGTTTCAGAAGTCGAAAAAAAAACCCATTTGAGAAGCAATCGCTCTAAATCTTGGATCCGAATTTCAAAGCTTTTCGCGCTATATTTGCGGAGATATGATCTGAGGAAGTTGGTCTTTTTGTAGACTCCTGAATTACATTCCAAATAGGTGACCTGGGAAAAATCATCATAACTTTCTCTCTGGGGATCAGATTGAAATTTCATAAGAAGGTACAGAAACAGGACGGACTGTAGTTTCTTGTATGCATTTTTTATATCCAAAGGTCGAAACAGTGACTCGTGGCACGTCGTACAAGTTCGCTCTACTTAACTAGTCTATAATCAAGTCACTGTGGGAGGTTTCGCATAACTCTTCCTTGGAGAATCCAATTTGAGTCAGACTTGTGGCATTGGAAAGAGGACACAGAGGGCTACTATAGGTCACAAATTCAGAACTAGATGATCAGAAAGTACAGAGATACA
>APFE031356519.1:25400-82404 GCA_000404065.3 Pinus taeda | reverse complement strand
CATCTCTGTCATTGTTCCACAAATGAGAAAATTGCAGACATCTTCACCAAAGCACTTGGAAGGGAAAAGCTTGAACAATTCAGAATGATGCTTGGACTCACCAACATCCCTTCAGATTAGGGGGGGGAATGTTGACATCTAATCTTCATGATTGGGGGAATTTTATGTAAATAAATAAATTAGGAATGTGAACAGTCATCGGGAGATGAACTGAACAATCACTCCTTTTGTATATAACAATGACCTACCTATGGAATAATAGATGAATCAGTTGTTTGTTTTGTGGAGTTACTACCCGGCCTGACATAAACTAACAAAAGGTTACCAATTGATTCTCAGAAGCCTTTTTATGAATGATTCCTCTATTTTTTTCATTTCCCATTACTTTCCTTTGTTTTCCTCCTCACATGCAACCTGTGGCCTTTCACCTCCCTTTTCTCTTAATTTCCATTATTTCCATAATTAAATGTGCCAAAAATGCCATTTTTCCTTTCCAAAGCCTTAACCATTGCCTTTTCCAATTTCCTTAGCAATAATAAACCAAATGAACACCCACACTAGGATTTCATGCCCAACATTCAGCTTGGAATAAGTGTCCAATCAAGTGTGGCTATTATTTTTGCCTTTATTAACTTTTATTACATGGACATTTCACCAGGGTTGTTACAAAGTGTTCTAATAGCAAAGGGGAAGGGGACATAAAGCTAACATAAATCCAAGCATAGTTAACCTCATTAAGAAAAGATGGTGGTGTATGAAATTAAATTATAATAATTTAAAATTTGAGAAATTTAGTTTCATGAGAGAATCTCCATGTGGCAAGAGCACAACACAAAGATCTCCATCCGAGAGTTCAACTTGAGATAAATTAGGATGTAGTTGGGGAATCAAATATGAGACCTACCAGTTGACTTTAGTAATGAACACAAAATAAGAAGTATACAAAGGAGATCAAGAGACATCTAGGAGAAGAAATGGGAGTCGTGCTTGGGTGAGGGATATTATGTTTTTTCATAAGAATTTAAATAAATAATTTAGGAGATATTTGGTGAGAGGTTGACACATGGATCGGTGAATAATCAAATTTTTAGAATAATAAAATAATTGTTTGTACATGAAGTGATAATTGTTTCCTATGAATCCTCCTATAAAAGGAGAAAGCTATGGGAGAGGGGAACTTTTTCCCTATTGTTGTATAATTGCATAATGCTATTGCGATGGTGACTACCAATTCTAGAGTGAGTCTGGGGTAGTGGAGGCCATTAGAAAGGGAACTCTTAAGCCAATAATTCTCTCCACCACTTCCTAGTATTCTTCCTCTACTTTGTAGCCCACTTGCAACTTGGAGGTTAGTGGGGAAGAAGAGTACCCAAGGAGTAGGTTGGGAGGTCAAACTATGAGTCAAAAAAATTCAATCATGATGCAACATCCTTCACATGTGTATGCAAACAACAACAAGGGAGTGTAAGAACCAATGAAGCTGAGATAGAGGCTCCACCCCTTTGGTGCATGGTATTTTTGGTTTTCGTAAAGTTATCTTACATGCTTAATTATTGTATATAATTATCAAATTTTACAAGTGAAGGATATGACATATTGTTTAGCCAATTTAATGTCCTTAAATTGTCAACATAAATTATCGACTAGGGTAGGTATACTAATGAAGCACAGGTGCACTATATGTGTTAGAAGTTGATTGATGTCGTTAATATATCTATGTTCTTGTTAAAGTCTAAATTAAAGTTAATATGAAGATGGTGTTACTGATTATATTAAAGAATTATGCCTTAAGGTTGTTAGCTACTTATCTTAGAAATTAGTTTCTATTGAATCAATTTATGGATAGTTTAAGTGTGATTCTAAGCCTTATTCTTGTTAGACTGTTTTGGATTTTATCTCTAAATTTTATGCTACAGCCACGACTAAATTACTATGTGCTAAAAAGATATATTCTATCAGATTAAGGAATGATGTCTAGATTTAATTGTTCAAGAAAATGATTGTGACTCTTTTACTCGTTCAGCTTCATCCAAACTATTCATAAATCTAATAAACTGAAAAGAAACTATGCTATAAAAATGAAACAATTGACCATGCTAAGCAAGGAAAATAATCGAACTGTACTAGATAAAAATCAAATGAAACAGTAGAATTAAGCTAGGTATAAAGCAAAAGGGTGCAGACAACAATTCAATGGTGAATTCATCATACTACATTTCAACACACAAAACAGAGCATCTACGATTAAGTAATTAAAGAAATATTTGTGCAATTGATTAAAGACTTGTACTGGATGTAGGGGCCCTCCACAAAACAATGAACAATCTCCAATCAACGCAACATGGAACAAACATAAACTAAGTCTATTACTTGCAAACAAGTTTTAACAAAATGTTCTCAGAAATTACATATATCGGCACACACCCAAAACACAGAGCGACCACTACTTTTATAATACTTCTCGCTATAAAAGTGTGAGAATCTCAAGCCTATATATCTTTATTTCGATCCTACTAAATCAAACTATATTGCTAAATAATCGATTTGCTATTTGTAAAAGAAAATTGATAAGATTTTGAGAAAACTAGATCTCTGTCCCGGCGATAATCTTGCAATTGACTTTGAGGTTGACAGTGCTATCATGCGATCTTTTTGACGAATTGGTTCAAGGGAATAGGAAAGAATCCATGAGGGGATCATTCCTCGTCCATCCATATCTTCCTTCACTGAGCTGGAGCTTTTGAACCCTGTCAACAATGGAGGTAGCTGCGGAAATCCGGATTAGCTGCAAAAACAGACCAATTTCGTAGTCGAATGCATACTTTAACCAAACAATAAGGTATATAGACAAATATGAAGAAGAAGACATGTAAGTGCTTACCTTTAACAAAACCTTCTGTCTATTGCATTATTTAGGTGATAGGTATAGAAAAAAAGGGAATAAGTATAGGAAAAAAGGGTGTCAAGGTAAGACATTCCTTAGACTCTACATTCCCCCATGTTGGAGGCTTTGTAGTCCTCATACAATTCTTCATTTTCATTCTCTTGTGCCTTCTGATCATCACCTCCTGGATTCACTTTCTTCTTCTTTCTAGCAACCACTGGCATCCTTGGTTTCCTTATGAGGTTTTTTATACTTTAAGTTGATGATTTCTCTTTGCATTGCCCTATTTTCCTTTTTCAACTTTTTGTTCTTTTTGTACCACAAACTCAAATGAAGGATAAGGAATCACTTTTTGCAATTTGAATGCCATTTTTTGCTTTCAATGTCTGATTTTCATTCTTGAGATATCTATTCAATGTCTCCAACTCAAATATTTCTTGATTTAAAACATTGGTTGCTGAAGGTTCGTGTGGTTCATTAAGCTGATTGCTTCCTTCTCCAGGACTTTGGATTGATTCTTTAGTCTTTTCTTCCTTTCTTTCCAATGACTCTATGTAGTCATAAATCTCTTGTTGAACAAGGTCAACACCTGGACTATGCACTAGAATTTTCAGTGGTGAACTACAGGGTGGTGATGACACTCTTGGTGATAGTTTTGGTGATTTAGGAATCTTCAGGGTTTTCAGTTGGCTCATTTTCTTTGAGACTAATGTATTCTGTAGTTCCTAAGATCGTTTGTTTCATTATTTTCAGCATGTTACTCCTCCTTATTCTTGGGGTTTGTAATATCTGTGCTTTCCTTATTTTGGATTTTGGATTTTCTTCCTGAGGAAGGGTCTCAGTTTGTGGAAAATCTTGTGTTCTTTTGCTAGCTTTCTTTCTTCTAAGATTTCCCTATTTCATTTTTTGCATAATATCAACTATCGGCAGTTCATCTTCTGATATTTCCTGTTGAGACTAGGGTTATTTTATTGTTTCCACTGCTCTCTTCTTTCTCTTACGGGTTCTACTACTGCTGAGTTATTCAAGAGTTTTTTCTTCAAAATGGTTTCTTACCAAGAAATTTTCCCAGTTATCCCCTACACTCTGAAGGTGGAATTCAACCAAGATCTTTACCAATCCATGATGATAGATGGTACTGTCTATGAATTGAATCTTCTTTTGAACATTTATGGACATTTTCTTAAGATTGTGCAGAAGGAAATAAGGAAGATTCATCTGATGTTCTTCAAGAAAATGCATCATTATGCTAATGTGGTAGAAATACATGTACCTAAACCAACCCTCACAATTAATAAATTTCTATAGTACGAGAAGTAAATTCCTCCATTTATTCTTAAGGGTTGTTCTAGGAATACATTTCTTGAAGACTGTGGTATCCATGTTTGGATTTTTTAGGAAGATTCTCCAATCTTCTCCATTGATTCCCCTATTTTTGAACCATTTCTGGACAATTCGGTAGCTTCGGCGATCAGAGACTATGTTATAGTGAACTTAATGTCTCCTATCTCAACCTCCGTTCCATCAAACGAGCATGCAAAAGTCTTCGTCACTTCCCTGTGGAAACCATTGAATTTTTCTATGAATTGTAACCATTGTTTCTTCTGCAACAACTCCCTGGTCTGAGGATATCCTTCTAATAATTTCTTTTCTGTTGGCTCAGTTCGAACAATAACACCCATTATGAAGGATGCTTCATCTCAAGCACTGCTTATTTTGATAGGCAAATGGTGGTCGTAGGGTTTTGATTAGTGGTGGAGAGACAGAGAGGCTATGTGAATTAGGAGAAATGAAATAATAGGTGGATTATAATGAAGGCCGTGGAAATGAATTTGACCATTGGGGCGCATTTAAAATAATGATTTAGTGATTACTTCAACGATTTGAAATGAAGACGAGATAAGGGTTTTAAGTAGTGGATTATGATTATTTTGATAAGCAACCATCGCCCTTAATTTGCAATGAAATTGTTTAATTTTTGACAGTACTAGGTCCTCTTAGTCATATAAGAAATATATTAATCCCTATTGCTAAATTAAAGTATCTCATACCTTTGATTAACTTTGCTAACCTTAATTGTTGCTTTGAGATCTCCTGCAAGTAATTGTCTTTGTCAGTTATCCTTCAATTCAAATCACCAAGTGTTCCTGTCAAGTAGGCTTTAAAAATATTATTAGGCTGCAAAAACTTGTCCTAGCTATAGAAACTTGTCCGAGCTGTGGAAAGTTGTTGATTTTGTAGCTGAAGAAAAAAAAAAAAACAAAAAAATAAAAAAAAACAAACAAAAAAAACAAACACACAAAAACAAAAAAACAAAAAAACAAAACAAAAAAACCAAAAAAAAAACAAAAAAACAAATAAAACAAAAACAACAAAAAAACAAAAAAAACAAAAACAAAAAACAAAAAACTTTAATAAAATGCCAACCCAAGAATGGTTTCACTTAGATTTCTGTATATAAATGCCAACAACATTGGTTTCATGTTTATTATATTATATATAATATATATTATAATTATATATTATATATGTATATTATATTATAATATTATATATATATATATATATATTATATATATATCATTTTTTTAAATTAAATTAAATAATTTCTAAGGTGGAAAAGAAGAAGAAGTCTTCTTGACCATCTTCGATTCTAAGTTATCTTGGAAAATTTTGACAAATTCTTCTTTTGTCAATGGCTTCTAATAAAGCCTGAGTTGATGTCCATTTACTAAAAGAGGAATTTTCTCTTCATCAATAGTCCTAATTCTAACAGCACCATTGTCAAACACATTTTCAACTTTATAAGGTCCAAGCCAATGGGTTTGGAATTTCCCTTGAAAATTTTTGAACTTTGAATCAAAGAGTAATGCCCAATCACCTAGAATAAATTTTCTTTCTTTAATGTACTTATCATGCCATTTGGATCTCTGTTGTTGAACTAAGCTAGTTCTCTAGAGGGCTTCTTGTCTTATTTCATCAAGCTCATTAAGTTGTCTCATCCTTTTCTTTTGTGCTTCTGATAAGTCAAGATCTGACTGGATTGTTGTTTTATAAGTCTCGATTTGGAACTCTATCGGAAGTAAGACCTACTTCCCATAAACAAGTTCATAGGGAGTATGTCCTGTAGTATTTCTCCATGTAGTTTTATAGGCCTATAAAGCTTCTGGAAGCTTTTCTACCCAATCCTTTCTGTGTAAGTGTACAATCTTGGTATGGATTGCTTCAATCACCTTATTTGTAGACTCAACTTGTCCATTGGCTTGTGGATGGTATGGAGTGGACTTTCGATGTTTGATTTTGTACTGCTCCGCAAGCTTTTGCACTAATCTGGATGTAAACTGTGTTCCTTGATTTGTTACAATTTCTCTTGGAACACCAAAATGAGTGAAAATATCCTTAAAAAGAAATGAAACTACAACATTTTCAGTAGCAAAAGGAAGTGCTTTACCTTCTACCCATTTAGTGACATAATCTGCGCATACCAGAATATACCTCTTTTGCTTTGAAGGTGGGCTTATTGGTCCAACAAAATCTAGTGCCCACTTTTCAAATGGTTTGATGAGTACCTGTGGTTGTAATGGCATTTCATTTGAAAGAGTGGGCTTTCCCATTCTCTAACAACTATCACATATTTTAACATATTCCTTGGCGTCCCTAAAAATGGAAGGCCAATAATATCCTAAAAGTAAGATTTTATAATCAGTTCTTCTGTAAGAAAAATGTCCTCCACATGGCTCATCGTGGTAGGATTTCAATATTTTTGGTATTTCATCCTCTTGAACACATCTTCTGATGATGAGATATGGTCCTGTTTTGTATAACTCTTCATTTATCCATGAATAAGATGTGCTATTTTGGATTATTCTCCTCTTTTCTCTAGGAGACAAATGAAATGGCATTTTCCCTGTAACTAAATAGTTAGTAATATGTGCATACCAAGGTGATTTAGTGGATACTGTGAAAAGATATTCATCAGGAAATTTATCCTCTACATGTTGATCATTATTATCATTTTGAATTCTAGATAAAAGGTCAGAAATTGTGTTCTGTTTTATGGGCCTATCTAGAATGGTGATGTTGAATTATTGTAACAATAAGAGCCATGTGGTTATTCTTCTATTAGTGACTGGTTTATTCATTAAGTATCTAATGGTAGAATGGTTTATGTGAAAAAATGTTTCATAGCCAATTATGTAATTTCTGAACTTGTTAATGGCATGAACCACAGCTAAAAACTCCTTCTCAGTTAAAGTATAATTTGACTTTGCGGGAGTTAAATTTTTACTAGTATAATAGATTGCATGAGTAAGATATTTTTTCCCTAACACAACTCCTAAGGCCGAATCTGAAGCATCAATTGAGATATGGAAAGGCAATTTCCAATTAGGTCCTTTTAAGATAGAATTTAAAAAGTGGGGATGCAATTTTTGTGAAGTTTTCTATAAACCTTCTATAATATCCAGTAAAACCAAGAAAACTTCTAATATCTCATTGGAAACTTGGCACTGATAACTTAGAAATGACCTTCACTTTAGATGATTCCACCTTAAATCCATCTCCTGAAATATGGTGTCCTAAAACAATTCCTTAATTAAACATCATGAAACATCTTTCATGGCTTAATGAGAGATTTGTTTCTTTACATCTTATTAATATTTTTTCTAAATTTTCCACTACTTCATTGAAATAATCTCCATAAACTGTGAAATCATCCATATACACTTCCACACAATCATGAATGAGATCAGAAAAAATTCTCAGGACTACTCTTTGGAATGTTGTTGGAGCATTGCATAATCCAAAGGGAAGTAATCGGTAAGCATAAGCTCCCCATGGACAAGTGAATGTGGTTTTATCTTGATCTTCAGGGGCTACCTGAATCTAGTTATATCCACTGAACCCGTCTAAAAAGGAAAAATACTTTTTCCCTGATAATGTGTCTAAGACCTGGTCTATGAAAGGTAGTGGAAAGTGGTATTTTAATTTTTCTTTATTCAATTACCTGTAATTGATGCATACTCTCCATTTTCCGTTTTTCTTTGGAGTGATTACTAGGGGTGAAACCCACTGACCATCGGATATTGGATAGATGAAATTTACATTTAACAGCTTTTGTGATTCCTCCTTAACAATTTCTTTTAAATTTGGGTTCATTCTTTGTTGAGGCTGTCTAACTGGTCTTGCACTATGTTCAATGTAGTTATGATGTATGTAAGTTTTAGGATCAATCCCTCTCATATCATTGTATTCCCATGAAAAAGTAGAAGAATTTTTCGATAAAACTTTTACCAATTGATTCTTTTGTAATTCTTCCAAGTTTTCATTAACATTCAAAGTTTTACCTGAAAATATCTCTATCAAAGAATTCCCAAATTTTTCCATGGAGAGCATTGATACCTGTTTGGATGAGAGATATTCATTTCGACTATGGTCATAATGTGAGGAAGATTCATAATTTTCCAATATATTTAAAATTTGGTCTTCCTCTCTTATTTGTTTAGTAGTAAAAACATGTTGTATATCATCTTCATCATCTATCCATTCTTCATTCTATATTTCTATTTTTGTTCTTGTAAGAGGGTATAATGTAAATTTCTTTGTAGAATTTCCATTTGAGATAAACATGTCACCTGATCGACAACCGATGAAAGCATCAGTTGTGGCTAACCAAGGTCTTCCTAGGATTAATGGATGTCCTCCTAAATTATTCTTGGGTGTTAAAACCATGAAATCAACAGGATATTCCCAAGAATATAAGGATATACAAACATCCTCCAATACACCATCAAAATTAATCACAGATCTATCTGCTAACTGTAATAAGGTTGGTGTGTATTGAAGGTTAGGAAGCCTAAGTGTGTCCATAACTTGTTTTCTCATTATGTTTATGGATGCTCCTAGATCAATTAGTGTGTTTGGGATTTCGATTCCATTGATGTGAATTTTTACAATGGGGCTTCCTAGATCTAAATATTTTTGAGTTATCATTTTCCCCATCATAATGTCTGCAATCTTTCCAACTAATTGAATCATTTTTATGTCTTTTATTTTTCTTCTTGGTCTTTGAGTACTTAGTTCCTTAATTGTTTTCATAAAGATTGGTATTTTTTATGGCTTGTAATAAAGGAATTTTGATACTGGCATTTCTCAATTCATCCATCACATTGTAATCAGTGAATGTAATTTGTTTTTCTAATCCTTCATCAATTTTCAACTGTTCATGGAAAGGTGATATAATTGATATCGAGGGTTTTTCTATGATAGGAGTGTTTATTGGAACTTTTTCTGTTTGATTTTTTTATTTTTGAGGGAGAGAAGTCTCTCCTTCTTCAGATTGATTTTTGTGTTTTTGAAGATTTGGTCTTGTTTCCTGAATGACAACAGGGGGTTTTCTTTGTAACACCCTCCCGGACCTTAACTAGAAATTATTTAGATCTAGCAGAGTTATTACATAAGTTTCAGGATTCTGCCCTTCCATGTTGTACACTAGTTGTTGTGGTATTTTATTATTAGGATTCGGAAGTGGTTGAGCGGGTAGTTCTTTTGGTTTTTATGGAAATGGTATGGAGAGCTGTGGATTTTGATTTTGAACTTGGATTTGAGGTAATTGATTAGCTTGGGTAATTTGATTAGATTGGGGTATAATTTGTGGTGGAAGATAGGATGGTGAATATTGTTGATACTGAGCATAATCCCCATAAGGATTTTGCCATCCTTGATTCTAAGATTGTGACTGTGGCTGAGCCCAAGGCTGCCAAGATGGATTCCAATTACTTTGTGAAGATTGAGAAAATTGTTGTGGTTTGAAGCCTTGTGGTTGATTTGGTTGGGGGTTTTGCCATGGTCTCTTGGCTATAAAGTAAAGAGGGTCTACTTGTTTTGGTATTCCTTCATCATTAAATAGAGCGTTGAGACCTGGTAAAGGAGGACATTCCTTAGTATCATGATTATCTACACATATGACACAAGTTTCTATGGCCTTTGAATCTAAGGGACACTCTCTTAGGACATGTTTCTTTCGACATGTAAGACAAAAAATAGACAATGCAACTTTTTCATATATTTTCTTGTTTTGTATTTTAAGGGTGTCTATTTATTCACTTAGACTCCCTAAAATATCTATCTTAAAGGTATCAAGGAACCTTCCTAATTCTGCCCTGTTGACTGTCCTAGCTGCAGATTTATTAATTCTTGATAAGAGAGGGTCTCTTGGACTCTTTCCAACTTGTGCTTTACCCCTTGAGATATGTACACTAAATCGCAAATATCGGCAAATGGTAATTGAGAAATATCTCCTTCCCCAATTAAGTTAAGGAGATCGATCCATTCATCTTTAATAGCTTTGAGCAAGAGGGCTTTTACAGTTTCATCATCCAAATTGTCCATCTTTTCTCTTTTAATATTGTAAACAAATCTCTCTACTAAGTCTTCAAGATTTTCATCTTCTTTTTGTGTCATTTTGAAGACTTCCTCTTTAAGGTTAGTAGGCATACATTAATCTCTATATTTGCCTAAGAAATCCTCTTTCATTTGTCCCCAAGTTTGTATAGAATGCATTCCTAGACTCATGAACCATTTTAATGCTGAATCCTTTAAGGTACCAGGGAACAATTTCAGTTTTTAAGCATCATGCAAAGAGTCATATGATTTGCATAATACCTCAAATTCGAAGAGAAATGTCTCTGGGTCTTCATTTCTTTTTTCTGTGGAAATTAGGAAGAATTGGGGGTGATATGTTTTTCATTGTGAGGGTTGTATCTTCATCAAGAATAGGAAATCCAAAATGGTATTGGTTTCCACTACCTCTACCCCCTCCTCTGTTCCTATCTCCACCTCCTCCTCTACCTCCTCCAATCCTATTTTCCTCATCATTGACATTATGTACCTCTCCTTCCCCTTCTTCAGCCATGACAGATTTCTCAGAACAAATATAGGGTTCTTCTAATTCTTTTGGTTCTTCTATCAATGGTTGTTCAAAATAAGTTTCATGTTCCTCTTCTTCACTAGGAACTTCTAATTCTTCTTCCAAAATTTGTTCACCAGTGGAGGATAGAAAAATTACTCCTGTAGTTGGAGATATAGGACTTTCTTCAATTACAACTTCAGTAGATGAAGTAGGTGAAGTTCTGGATTGGATTTCTAATATTGAGACTTCAAGAAGTCTTTGTCAGCCTACAAATAGGATTCAGGTTTGAGTAGGTGGTGTGGAATCTCGAAATCGTGGTGAAGTGAGTAGATTTGTGGGAATTATACTTCTTCCTCGCCCTACAAATATACCTCTAGAGTCTCTATCTCTACGCATATCATGTTTTGAATTAATGATTTCCTCTTCCTCTTTTTTTAAATTCTATTTGTACTTCCCCAGCCACGACGCCAAAATGTTTTGCCAATTTAATGTCCTTAAATTGTCAACATAAATTATCGACCAGGGAAGGTATATTGATGAAGCACAGGTGCACTATATGTGTTAGAAGTTGATTGATGTCGTTAAGATATCTATTTTCTTGTTAAAGTCTAAATTAGAGTTAATATGAAGATGGTGTTACTAATTATATTAAAGAATTATGCTTAAGGTTGTTAGCTACTTATCTTAGAAATTAGTTTCTATTGAATCAGTTTATGGATAGTTTAAGTGTGATTCTAAGCCTTACTCTTGTTAGAATGTTTTGGATTTTATCTCTAAATTTTACATTGCAGCCAAGCTTGAATTACTATGTGCTAAATAGATTTATTCTATCAGATTAAGGAATGATGTCTAGATTTAATTGTTCAAGAAAATGATTGTGACTCTTTTACTCGTTCAACTTCATCGAAACAAGTCATAAATCTAATAAAATGAAAAGCAACTATGCTATAAAAATGAAAAAGTTGACTATGCTAAGAAAGGAAAATAATCGAAATGTACCAAATAAAAAGAAAATGAAACATCAGAATTAAGCTAGATATAAAGCAAAAGGAATTTATTATGCAAACAATGATTCAACGTGAATTCATCATACTACATTTCAACACACAAAACAGAGCATCTACGATTAAGTAATTAAATAAATCTTTGTGCAATCGATTAAAGACCTATACTGGATGTAGGGGCCCTCCACGAAACAGATGACAATCTCCAATCAACGCAGCATGGAACAAACACAAACTAAGTCTATTACTTGCAAACAAGTTTTAACAAAATGTTCTCAGAAATTACATATATCGGTGCGCACCCAAAACACAGAGCGACCACTGCTTTTATAATACTTCTTGGTACAACAGTACAAGAATCTCAAGCCTATATATCTTTATTTTGAACCTAGTAAATCAAACTATATCGCTAAATAATCTATTTTCTGTTTGGAAAATCAAATCGATAAGATTTCGAGAAAACTCGGTCTCTGTCCCAACGATAATCTTGCAATGAGTGCTAAGTGAACTATTCAAAAATCATGAGAAATTAGTCAGTTACAACTACCTCTCATGGAAATGGTCATACGTGAATGACTTACTTAACGCAGTTGAATCCTAAAATGATATCTAATATAATGCACTGCATAAACCCCCTAATACTTAAATTCAAAAAGAGTGAAGGGATCTCTACTTGAATGGTTCACGAGGCACAATACTTGCTAAGATTTTGCAAATATGGTAGCAAGCTAAGTGGGCTTAACTGTGGGGAAAACTCCACAGTTAAGCGCACTTGAGCCAGAGGTGACTTGGAATGGGTGACCTCCCGAGAAGTCTTGGTTACCAGGTGCAAGCCTCGGAAGTGATGATTGATGTTATGTGATTCATTTCACTAGTTTCAATCCCACTTCTTCGCCCCTATGATCATCACCTGATGCAATGAGTGCTAAGTGAAATATTCAAAAATCATGAGAAATTAGTCAGTTACGACGACCTCTCATGGAAATTGTCATACGTGAATGACTTAATGCAATTGAATCCCAAAATGATATCTAAGATAATCTTGCAATTGACTTTGAGGTTGACCATGCTATCATGTGATATTCTTGACAAAATGGTTCAAGCGAGTAGGAAAGAATCCATGAGGGGATCATTCCTCATCCATCCATATATTCCTTCCCTAAGTTAGAGCTTTTGAACCCTATCAACAATGGAGGTAGTTGCAGAAATCCGGATTAGCTGCAGAAACGGGCCAATTTCGTAGTTGAATGCATATTTTAACAAAACAATAAGATATATAGACAAATATGAAGAATAATACATGTAAGTTATTACCTTTAACAAAACCTTGTGTCTATTGCATTATTTAGGTGATAGGTATAGAAAAAAAAAGGGAAGAAGTATAGGCAAAAAGGGTGTCAAGGTAAGACAGTCCTTAGACTCTACACATATAATTGTAAATGTATGGAATGTCGATGTATGTGCCTTAAAATGATTATATGATTGTCATGTTTGATGTGCCTTTAATTATTATGTGATTCTCATATTGGATATCGCTAATGGATGATTAGTTTTAAAAGGAAATCTTTATGTTCTTATTATTTGAAATACAGTAACTTGATTGCACCAATTATTTTTTAATAAAATATGAGCATGATTTCCTACATCTAATAATTGTTGCTATTATCTTGAGTTTGGTTTGAAATTTAAAAAATAAATACATCAATCAATATATACATATGTGTAAATGTGATCATATCAAAGTTTCCTACAAAATCACACATTGGTGGACCATAATGGGCAGTCTTTCACTCCTTCCATATGCCTCCAGGTCTTGGGCCATTAACCTATTTTCTTACACCTAAAGAAGATGAACTCTTAACCAAGCTCCCCCCCCCCTCTCTCTCTCTCTAGATATATATATATATATAACAAGTGGGAAATTAGTTCTTTTTTTCAATTAGAAATTTGAGCATTTTGGTGAGGAATTAATTTCCTCTTATATATCAAAATATACAGATTTATCATTCAGTAACCTACTTTTCACATTATCTAATAACAATATCGCATTATCAAATAAAAAAATCCATGGGCTTACCAATGGTATCATCATCGTGGAGTGTATCTCATCAACCTGTGGGTTGTACTAGCTTTTCATGTCACTGGCACCTAGGTTTTACAAGAATGTGATGTGAAACAAATCATCTCTGTTGGGTCTCCTTTTTTATGCCTATAATACCCTATATTGTCCTCTATTTTTTACCAAATATACCTCAAAACCTACCCACCACTTTCCAATCTTCTTCAAGAACATAACTTTTAGCATCCTTATGTATCTATGAGGTAATTTATATTTAAAGCATGATTTTTATGATTTCTTGTTAGTAAAAATACAATAATTGATTCTTTATATTCTCTAATTATTTGGATTGACTCAAATAGATTTTAAGACCTTGTTCCTTCTCATTTAGCACCAGTATTATCCATCTCGTACCTGCATTAGTCTGGTACTTGTGTTCGTCTAGTACCTGCGTTCGTCCTGTACTAACCCTATTTATCCAGTACCAAACTCTAATTTTCAGCTTCGATGGTTCGAGTGAACTATTTCCGATGAGACCAAGGGAACTGATGATTAAAGCCTCACCCATTTTATGGAAAATCGAGATATGCTTCATCCTCATGCACTGCGTGTCATGAGGATGAAGCCCAATATGTGAAGGAAAACAATGTGTAATATTTTCATGATGATTTGATCAGTATCTTTTAAACTTTGTATGTGATGGCCATTCCTCTATGAGAGAAGGTTCATAGATGATAGGTGTTAGACAAAGATATACATAGATTTAGACAGTATTGTTATGTTGGGGATCTAAATGAGAAAATAGCTTTGTAAACCTTTTTATGAAATCAATGTTATGAGTAATAGTTGATAAGTCTGTTGTGTTATTAGAGTCTTTAGTTTTTTGGTTCTCGCAACTTTCCTTGTTAGCTCAGCAAGGGCCCATCGAAGCCATCAAGGTAAAGCTTTTATTATAATTATTGTGAATATAGCTTGTTTTGTGTGTGAAGAGTGACTTAGTGTTATATTTCAATTTCAAAGCATTTGATGTGATTTCAATTATGTTCCATGTGAGTAATCTGTTTGAGAGTGTGTGATATAAGTCTAGAGCTATTAGTTTTTTAATGAGGATTCATTAATTTCATGAATGAAAACTGTATTTCTTAGGTGATTTGTTTATTGTTGATTTCTATTTTGAAAAACATGAAAGGTTAAGATAAGTGATCTCACCATTCACCTACATGTGTTGTTAAGTGAAGACCCTTGCTACACCTAACATTTCCTGTATAAGAATGCTTAGCTTGCTTCAGAACTAGTTAAATTAGGAATGATTGCTTTGCTTGATTGCAGTGAGTTTAGCTAGTTGCTATTGGAAAATAGAGTTGAATAAATATTCTTATTTCATGAGCCTATAAATGGATAGACTTATTACCTAAGAAAGAACCTTTAGATCACATGCTTGTTGAGATTTTATTTATGAGTTTTTCTTTCTGATCTTTAAGTTGTGTGAGGAAGTCAGATTGAAACTTGTAAAATGGAGTATTAGTTTTGAGTGCTTCTTATCTAGGTTATACTCATCATAAATATGAACTTATATTTTATCGGCACATATAGTGCATCAGCTCTATTGATTACAATTCCCTGGTTGATAATTTAATTTGTGGCAATATATCATTATATAATTGCCCCAACATTTTTGGCATCATTGCTAGGGATCTGTAAACAGTACTAGGTAATGATTTGTTTTTTTATGGTTTTTGAGTGATATTGAGGATGACCTAAGGGCAGAGAGAAGATGGTAAGACGTTAGTGAAGAGCCACGCATCCACTATGGTGGGGTTGCTCCAATGTTTGGTTGTCTCTAATTGATTCTCTAGTTTCTTTTTCATATGCATAGAATTAAAGGTAGGATCTAAAGCCTCATTTTTCTTTATTTTTCTTTGCAAGTGTGTTTTCCTTTAGATTTATTCATGAACATAATAGAAGTATAACTTGTATGAACATATAATTTGGTGACAGTAGGATCCTAGTAGCACTATAGCGCTTCTAGTACATGATTGGTTTGCTTTCACTTATTTTAAGTATGTTTTATTCTTATTTATTTAGGAATTTTAATAAGAAATACATACACTAATCCATTTGCATGACAAGGATTAGCGACCAACAAAGAAGTATTCAAGGATGATCAATATTTTGGGAGAACTCTCTCAAAACTAGCAACAGCTAGGATCTCTGCTTCTCAAGAAGAACAAATCTTGACAGTAGTCAAGAAATTATTTGCCTTCCCAAAAGCAATAGAAGAACAACAACTCCACGAATCACATCCACATGAAGATATTTACTCTTGCAAACTTGTTGAGGAAACTAAAGAACCATGGACTGCATTCAATGGAGAGCAATAATTAGAACCCGAGATTGAAGAATTTTTGACATGCTTATCTACAGATCCTCTAAGCACACAAGTGGATAGTCATCTCATAATAGAATATCTGCATGGCATTGTAAAGGAGGATACTCCAAATAATCAAAATAATGAGGTAAACCAAGAGGCTTTTAATTTTATTGAAAATTGGTTTCAAGCAACTATAAGGCCATACCACTCCTTCATTCTTCCTTACATCTTGACATCATCATTAAGACAATTTGTTCTTCATACTCAGGTATGCATTAAATATTATATTTTAAACTTGAGTATGAATGCATTTTTACACCTATTATGCACATGGTTACATTGGAAATACTCTTATACTTGAGGAGAGAAATTTATTTTCCTCAAGTAGAGTAGGGTAATAAATAAATAAATAAATGTTGCATGTAGTAGTTAGTTTAGTCATAACATATAGTGCAACATATTTCTCATTTGTTTTCAATAAGTAGGGATGTTAATATCAAAAAGTAATTAGTTGAAAATGGGAGATATATGTTCCCATTGCATATTTCTATTGGGGTCTCTTTCTGCTGCATATTATTTTAATAAAGATTTCCACACAACTTTATTTCCAACTACAACATGGTTCAACTATTACTTTGCTTTCCCACTTATTATTTATTTTTAGTTAGATATGTTTCTAGAATTTCTTTTCAATAAAGAAAGTTATGTCCATTATGTTTGGAATTGCAGGTAAAGTTTGAAATGATCGCATAACAAAATAGTATAGTATTGCATACCAATTGTTTAGTACCATATTTCGTCTAACCAATATCAAGAATTCTAGTACCATTTTGCTATTTTGAAAAGACAGAGCAGGATTCAAGGATCTTATTCAGTTGTAATGCTTAAATACTGGAAGAATATTTTCAAAAGAAGAAGATACATCTTCAACAATCAAATGGAGCACTTAGGGGAGTATTTGCTGATATCTTTCCTTTTTCATTAAGTTATTAAAAAGGATGAATTCATGCTTTATCTGTTTTAAGACCACTATTTCAAAAAGATGATATAAGCAATCATTTTCATAAAATTTGAATTGAATGACAATTCCAAATTATTCATAGCTAATATACCTTTTATTTTTTTGGAATTCCATTTTTCTGATTCATATAGATTTTTTATGATTAATACACAACAATTGCTCAAAATATAGTTACCAATGTATACAAGGGGATTAAAGCAAAGTTAAAAGGTCAATACAATGATACTGATGAAATATAAGCTTGAATACTATAACCATAACACCAAAGCATGATCTCCAAGCATCTTTATTAAGACTTGCAAGAGAGTTAATGAAGTATTTATTCATAGTGGAACACTACTTTAAAAGTGAAAGCATATATCAAAACTATGATTAGTAGGAATTTTTGTGTCTTTTGGTTATTCTTTGGTTAGCCTCATCCATCTCACATTAAAAATAGCTCATTCATGCTATGTCCTTTGAGTACCTACAAGTACCTTATGTGTCTAAGACATTATGCGGGTAATCTAAGTCACTCTGAAAAGTATCATCCTATGCCTTTAGGGGGCTTTCTGAAGTTACTCCCCCATCTACCAATTGCAAAATTAATGTTCATAAACTAAACATAAAATGGTAGGAAACATGGGACTAGAGCCTTCAGTGTAAAATAGGTTTAAGAGGCTAACCTGTTGATGCTATGGATGTATGTTGGCAGTGGATACTAACCTATGATACCACTAGGCAAACCCATCAGGGCTATGGACACTCGTGTGCAATGGGAATTTCTACCTAAAGAAGTGTCAAGTAAACCAAGGATTTTGTCTACACGTATGATGGTCACTTTATAGTGTTACAATAAAAAGGAAGCATGTGTGGATGAAGTCACAGGTAAAAACCAACTCCATAAATTTACTGTTGAAGAATGGCCTTAAGGTAACCTTGAGTCCTCTATCATTAATTTTTCATATTATATCTAAGATTTAATTGTCTTAGAAGTGGGACCTATGATCACAAAGAACTAGTAAGGCTCAACTGCAAATCTTATCTGTAATACTTGGATGACTATAAGACTTTGGGATTTGGCTAGTAATAACTAATTTTTCACCGGTTCATCGTTTGTTGTGATCATAAAAAGCCTCCTACCTACAAAGAAGGAGAGCTCCTTAAATTTATAAAAGGTTTATTTTCTTGAGCATAAAACTGTTAAAGATTGATGAAATCTTATGTAATGAGTGATTTGAAATTTCTTTTATGCTTAGTGTTAATTTAGCATCATTTTAATAAATCTGAGATGAATTATTTTTGTTAAGTATCCATATCATTAGTCCATTGTTTGGTTTTTCAGGGTCCTTTCAACTGAATCATCTCAGCAACCCTTCTCACTTCTTCAGAACCTCACCTTGCTTGCATGAGGACATGCAAAACCTCAAGCATGGGGGAGTTGTTGTTGGGACCTTTTTCAACAACTTCATTTCATTCTCTTCAACTCCATTCAATATATCATATTGGCACTCATCAACTCCGGCTCTTCCAGATCATTTAGGACCCTCAACCTTTGCCTCATTTTCTGACACTTCCACTGCAATTTCAAAGTTCCTGTACCAGTGTGTTGTTTGTAGTTTTTCCAACAGAACGAATTCACATGCAACATAAGTAATCACTAGCACCTACTCCAGCTTGACCCTCATAACATGCTAAGCTTCAAAGAGAAGCCTACAAGATCCCAATTTGAAGACTATACAATTGGGTACCTTATTAAAATTTCATTCAACACTGAAAAAACTCCCTGTATTCATCTAGTACTGGGAAGGAGTCTCTAGAAAACAGTTTTCATCTAGTACTTTAAAATAATAATAATGATAAAACAAAAACGAAAGAAAAACAACATAAAAAAATATAATATAAAAATAATAAACTTGATAATAAATAAATAATACATAAAATCTTAAGTTGATACAGTAATGGAGGTATGAGGTCAATGTTTCATTTTCTACTATTAATATTCATATTGATCATGTGATGAATATATAATTACCCTCATAAAGCTTTATTACCAAAAGTTGTTAAGCCCCTATCCTAAATCCTAAAGTACTCAGCTTTATTCCCCTACTTTTCTAAGAAGAAAAAAAATCATTTTTATGATATGATTGAATGGGATAATCATGGGTGTGATTGGACGGATGCCAATCATAATTCGAGCAAATGAATTATATGTTGAATATCTCATGATAGAGCTTCTACCTCCGTGGGTTCTTTAAACAATGATTTTACCACCATTCCATAACCATAAACTGAATGATTATGATGAATGATTACCAAAACCATGACATTGATTGTCCCATACTGATGTATTGGTCCAATCAATCATGTTTTATCCATCGTTTCTAACATGCATTTGAACTAAATTTGACATTATCAATGGAGATGATCTTCTAAATAAGCTCTACATATGACTTATCGCCATCATTCTATATGAGCTCACCTTGTAATTATGGCAACAATTTGACTGTTTCCATCTCCTTTCAAATTATAAATTCTCTTTAGGATGGCTTCACCATCTAGATGAGCATCATTTCTCTCTTGCATACCATTCGACCTTCATTTCACTTATCATCACTAATTCATTCAGTGCTAGCTCTGTCGCACAATTGTCATAACCCAACTTCCAGCACTCTGTCATTTCCAGTACTAAACCCTCCATGAGTTTTATCCCTAGAAACTGTCTAAGACTTGTTCTTAAAGCCAGCATGGGGGTAGATTGACATAAACCAGTGTTCCAATTTTATCGAGAAACAGAGGAATATCAGTTATGCAAGTAAAATCTCGATCAAGTTGGATGGATTTTATTTCTGGAGAAGTTTAAAGGGTACCATGATGGAGTTTCTCACACCTTCACTCAAAGTTATGATGGAAAAATGTTCGACTAGGAGGTATGCAATTAAATATCACAAAATCTGCCATAGCGGAGGCCACGGGATTTTCAGTTGCATGAGAGAAATACTTCAAAGGTGTGAGTATTAATAAAGAGCTCTGTCGAAAGTTCTTAAAACCTGAACATTTGAATGACTGGACTAAGGTTATTCTTAGGAACTAGATCAAAGAAGAATATAGGTTGGTGATTAATAGCCTGCAGAGATTCTTAACATGTGAAGGAAGGCATGCAATCACTTTTCTTTATCATTTAAGAGTTTTGTTACATTTTGAAGGGGACCGCAGATAAACTTCCCATACTTCCTTTGGATGAGTTTAAACAAGATGGTAAGAGGGGTTAAATCAGTTTCCTAAAAGGTTGAAACTAGTATTTACCATCATGGTTGATAAAACTATTAGTTATTCATGAGATAAAGAAGCAGAGTAGAAGTTGGAAAAAATTACTCACACAACATTTTTCTCTATAAGGAGGTTTCAAAACCATAGAAGAAAACATGCTAAGGGATAGTAATAAGGATATAGATATCAGACAAGAGAGTAGTAAGAAGAAACAAAGGAAGTCAAAATCTAAAGAAGGCATTGTTAACCCTAATTCATCAAAATCTGTTAATCATTCAGACAAGGGTAAAATGGTAGAGGAGGAGGAATTTCCTGCACCAATAGTAAGGCGATCATTAAAGGGTAAAATACCTTCTCTTGGTTCATCCACTCAAAGTAAAATCTCAACTAGTGAGAAGAAGAAGAAGAAGAATGCTCACAGTGATGGAGGAGAACTCACAGGTACTATTTTAGAGGTAGTTGTTGAGTTACCTCAGCAGTACACTCCTGAGCTAAGGGTTAAAAAGATGAAAAATTCTAAAACAAGTGAAAAGGCTGACAAAGTACAAACTTCTAAAAAAGCGGAGAAACATACACAAAAAGTAGAAGTTACAGAGTCTATGTCACAGAAAAAAACGAAGAAGAGTAGATTGTTTCAAGATAATATCCTCACTCCTAACAAAAAGTATGGTGAGTCATCAGCACCTACATGCCAAACTACCAGGAGCATGGAAAAACAGGTAATGACCACTCGTACTCCTTCTTTCCTAGAAAATCTAGTAGATGTCTCTGCTTCACCTGAAAAGGAACATGCACAATATGGAATGCTTAATGAAATAGATAAATTAGTTATAGAAACCTTGAAAGAATTAAGAAAATCGGTTGAAGCTAATGAAGAAACCACCAAGCATGAAATAGTTGAACCTTCTAGTTCTTTAAATAGGAATTAGATGACAATAAAAATTGAGAGACTTCAGAAGAAAAATAAAAAACTAAAGGAAGAAGTGAAAGAGTATAAGTTGTTGGAAAAGTACATCAAGAAAGAGAATGAGAAATTAAAAGAAAATAGACATAGGTTGCAAGACAAGCACGATGAGGTCTCCACCAAGCATAAGAAGGTTCTTTGCCTCATACAATATACTAGGGTTATTAAAAGGGAACTCAAAGAAGAGGCTTCAGGTGTGAATATCTTAGATCCAAATAGCTAATGTTCAGGCAAGCTATAAGAAGACTCCATTTTTGAAATTTTGAGAAATGGTTCAACACTTTTTGTATGAGGACATGCAATGGCTTAGGCATGGGGGAATGTTGGATCTCCTTTTTGATGCCTATAATACCCTATATTGTCCTCTATTTTTGGCCAAATTTACCTCAAAACCTATTCACCACTTGCATGTCTTCTTCAAGAACATAACTTTTAGCATCCTTATGTATCTATGAGGTAATTTACATTTAAAGCATGATTTTTATTATTTCTTGTTAGTAGAAATAAAATAATTGATTCTTTATATTCTCTAATTATTTGGATTTAATCAAATAGATTTTAAGACCCCGTTCTTGCTCATCCAGCACCAGTATTATCCATTTGGTACTTGTGCTCGTCTAGTACCTACATTCGTCCTGTGCTGACCCTATTCATCCAGTACCAGACCTGAATTTTCAATTTCGATGGTTCAAGTGAACTACTTCTGATGAGACCATCTGAACTGATGGCCAAAGCCTCACCCCTTTTATGGAAAATCGAGTTACGCTTCATCCTCATGCACTGCGTGTCATGAGTATGAAGCCCAATATGTGAATGAAAATTATGTGTAATATTTTCATGATGATTTTATTATATATTTTAAAATTTGTATGTAATGGCCATTCCTCTATAAGAGAAGGCTTGTAGATGATAGGTGTTAGATAGAGTTATATAGAGATTTAAACAATATTGTTATGATGGGGATTTAACTGAGCAAATAAATTTGTAAACCTTTTTCTGAAATCAATGTTATGAGCAACAGTTGATAAGTCTGTTGTGTTAATAGAGTCTTTAATTATGTAGTTCTCACAACTTTCCTTGTTAGTATGGCAAGGGACCACCGAATCCATCAAGGTAAAGTTTTTATTATAATTATTGTGAATATGGCTTGGTTTGTGTGTGAAGAGTGACTTAGTGTTATAATTCAATTTCAAAGCATTTGATGTGTTTTTAGTTATGTTCTATGTGAGTAATCTATTTGAGAGTGTGTGATATAAGTTTGGAGTTGTTAGTTTTTTATTGAGGATTCATTAGTTTCATGAATGCAAACTTTATTTCTCAGGTTGTATGTTTAATTGTTGATTTTTATTTTGAAAAATAGGAAAAGTTAAGATAAGATATCTCACCATTCACTTTCATGTGTTGTTAAGTGAAGACTCTTGTTACATCTAACATTTCATGTATAAGAATGATTAGCTTCCTTCAGAACTAGTTAAATTAGGAATGATTGCTTTGCTTGATTGCAGTAAGTTGATTTTAGCTAGTTGCTACAAGAAAACAGAGTTGAATCCATCTTTTTTTTTCATGAGCCTGTAAGTGGAAAAACTTATTACCTGAGCAAGAACCTTTAGATCACATGCTTGTTGAGATTTTATTTATGAATTTTCCTTTCTAATCTTTAAGTTGTGTGAGGAAGTTAGATTGAAACTTGTAAAATGGAGTATTGGTTTTGAGTGCTTCTTATCTAGGTTATGCTCATCAAACATAGGAATTTATCTCTTATCGGAACATGTAGTGCATCAGCTCTACTAATTATGATTCTCTAGTTGATAATTTAATTTGTGGTGATATATCATTCATATAATTGCCCTAAAAATCCCCATATGGTTTAAAATCCTACAAAGTTTCATAATAAGGTTTCATCGGCTACTTTTCCTTTGACACAAAAAATGAGCAACACTGACCTTATTTAGATCACCTATTTTACCTGGTGTGTCACCTTCACTATGGTAAAAACATAAATACTAGACAGAGCATACAATCAACCACTTGCAACTTCAATAAGAAATTCCTTAGGTTCAAACAACCAAATTTCTTTCGAACAAAGATAAAATCACCTTCAAAAACTAGATGTAGTGAAGTAGAACCATTAGGTTTTTTGACATTTAAATATCTTAATCGATTTTAAAGTAAGATAATTATGCCAATAGACATGTTTATTTTGGAATAGGATTTTTAGAATTTTAATTTAGTTATCAATAATTATTAAGTGGAGGGTGGAGATTTAATCTCCATGGAATATTTTAGAGTATTCATAGTACATACACAATTAAAAAATGAGATTTACCTTCAAATTAGTTGTGCATTTTTTGCTCTTTTAATTAATTAATTAATTAAAAAAATGTCATGTGGACAACTATCATATAAAATGAGTTATGTTTTTTTGACATGTGGTAATAATAATCCATAGTATTATTCACCCACTTAGAAGGCCCATCTCTTGAAAGTGTTTGAAAACAATGGTTACAAGAAGCACCAAGGCCTCAAAACCTTCTAGAAAGCCTGTAATGGACCTATAGTAAGGAAGGACCACAACATTCTTATAACTAGTGTTGTCACTTTTTCTAGTACCCGTAGCACAAGTGCTTCGGGAGACATAAAAAGCTTCCTAGAGACAACCTCTGGGTTGATTGTAGACCAGTGCCTAGGACATCTTAGATAGAGGAGTGCATGGAAGATTTTCAAGAGGGTCTTTCAGTTGCACTCCAATTGTCACGTAGTTGAAAAAATAGGATAAAGGGGGTTTGGTTCAATAGCCCGTCATTAAGGTAGAATCAAGCCAATACATGGATCCAAATGTTCAGGGGGTAAATCGAGCCAACCTCAAAGAGAAATACCTAGTTTTGGTTGTTGACGCACAACAATAGGCAGCTTAATATTAACGTTGCAGAAAAGTGAAGAGGAGGGAAATCGGTGCATAGGGATGATTTCAATGCAAAATCTAACCACAATGTTCCAACAGAAATATGGAAGAGGGAGGAGATGAAAGAGCGGTAGGAGTGGAGCGCTAATCAAGGTTTCAAGCCATATACTCATGGGCACATTTGCATCCAAAAGTTTAAGAAAATATGTGCACATTACATGTACTTAAGTAAATATGTAGCTAATATAGGTAGTGTTGCTATTTGGTAACAAATATGCAATCATGAACAAGGTTGAAACTTGCGGCTTCATCACCCTATTTTAGAGAAAGAAAACATATATGAAATGAGATTTAAAGAGGAAAAACATACTACCATTTCCCTGATTGGAATCACTAGAGAGTTTCATTAGTCTTCAAACAAGTCTCATTCACCAGTCCATTTACATTCACAACCATTTACATTCAGCAATACATTCTACAAGTCCCTTATGAAAAAGCGATTAGAACCAAAATGGAACCATAGAATTTGGACCACTGTGGGTGTAGAATTCCATAACCTCTATTAAGTGTTTCTACCCCTTATTTATATAGAGAAGGGGGGCTTTGAATCCACATTTACAAAGTATCTCAGCCAAGGGACAACTATCAGATTGACTAGCTATCTAGGCCTGCGATAGCTCTACTGCCCCAAAACGATTCCCAAGCATTTGATTCCTTTGTTGAAAATAAAAAAAAATAAAAATTATAGAAATAATAAGAAAAGGAAAATTGGATGATGATGGCGAAAGACGTCCCTTTGTTGTTCCTGTGATTTCCCCTGATCATGCCACATCTTTTCCTTAGCGTGCTTTTCCTGTTACTTGGTCTTTTTCTGTCGATTTCTCCTTAACTGCCTGAATCACTCGTTCTCCAGAGCAGGGAGTGGATCAACTGTGAGTTGCATGTTATTGACTAGAAGTGGAGAATGTCCTGGTAGTCCTTCATTGTGTATATAAGTGGATCTCCATGTTGAGCCATTAATCTTCCTGAGTCCCCATACCTTCATTTACTCTGTATTATGTTTGGTGACTGTGTTGTTGGATATATGCCGAAAAATACCCTTGTCGCCCCACTGAGCGGAAGTGAAATAGACATTTTAATGTTATTTGATCTAGGTTGTTGATCTGAGCGAATTCAATCTGGGTTGTTGATCTGGGTCTATTGGTATCAGAATCGCAATACAGGGGAGGGCCTTTTTACCTTATTTCATAGTGCTTGCCGATTGTTCAGACACGAGACTTCAATAAAGCATGATACATAAAATATAGCATCTAGGAATAGGACCCGCATATTTCCATTGGAAAGAGAAAAGAGGCTTTAACACTGATTTTATGGTGATTTCCCAATATGTCGGACCTGAAATTTCTCAAAACCATAATACATAACCTTTCAGGCCCATCACAATCACAAGTTGGAAGGGAGTTCAACGGAGGAGGGATTTATGTTTCGTATGATCCCCGATTGCCATATCGCAATCAGTGGGGGGATGACCTTATCGCAATCGGCGGGAAGGTGGAAATATTGTGACCAACAGGGAGGACCTTATCGTAATCAATAGGTGGAGAAGGGACTTAGATATGACAATCGGCGAGGAATTTGCGATATCGCAATCGGTGAGGGAAGAACTTTATTGCGGTAGATGGGAAACTTTGCGATATGTGATATCACAATCGCAAAAGGAAAAGGGAGATGATCAGTTATGTATTGTAAAGGGAAATGGGATGATAGCGATAAATTTTTGTGGTTCCCAGCCTTTTAAAAGGCCTTCGGTGTGTTTTATGAATGTTTTTAAGACATTTCAAAGGGGAATGAGGAATCACGGCTAGAGTTCGAAATACAAAGGGATTTTGGCTAGAGTTAAAAAAGGGTCACCATGGCTAGAGTTTAAAAAACAAAGGGTAAAATGGGGTTTGTGAAATAAATGATTTTTTTAGAGAATATGGGAATTTCTCCAAAACAAATTAGACTAGACATGTCCTTCCTTCTTTAATCTCCAATTTGCAAAGCACATAAACCTCTTTCAGAAAAGTAGCAGATAGATGAAAATGATTAATATATGTTATTTTTCCCTCTTTGTACAACAAGAACTCTCTTTTGCAATGAGTGACAATAACTAGTTTGCAATTTCCCTTCATCCAAGGAACAACCATAAAAAAAATTTGCCTTTTGTGAAAGAATAATATTCGCACTACCTTCAAACCTCTCAACATTATTCAAAACATACTCAAATCCATCAAAGTCCCAATTGACTCTTCGAAGACAAATGGTATTTATTTAATCTTGTGCTCTTGTGTAAAACCCTACATCAGTGAAACTGGCAGCTCCATAAAAATGAGAATTTGGGAGCACTTTTCTAAAATCAAACACAATTGCTCTCAATATTCAGCTTTGGTTGAGCACTTTACGAAACTAAACACTACATCTATATTGGACATTTTAGTGTCCTTGCTAAAATTAGTCATTATCATCATAAGAAGTTCAGGGAAGCCATCGAAATTGAGAAATGAGCCAACAATCTAAACATGGATGGTGGTTGGAAACTTAATAAGAATTGGATTCATGCTCTTTCATCTAGATTTGTGTCTTCTTTATTCTTTCCTTTTTCTTCCTATCCTTCCCCCCAATTTTATTTTTTCCTTTCTCCTTTACCTCTCTGTACATTCTTCCTTTTTTTTTTCTTTCCATTGACAATTTTGAGCCCTCTATTTTATTATTTTTAAACAATAATATTAAGTAATATTACTTATCCTAGTTTTAACTTGGTTTTATAATTTCTGGCAATATTGAAAGCATGCCCTGTTACAAGCCACTAGAGGGTAATTCCAAGTGGTGTGATTTTCCTTGAATAACGGTGATGAGTCAGCCTCGATTAGCATATATTAGTTAGTAATAGTTTCTCCCATTGTTGGTTTGACAATTAAGTTATGATGGGTTTTCCCACTATGTAAAGTTAATAAAAAAAAGGTTATTAAATTATCCTTATCTATTCTTTTATTCCCTTTATAATACTTTTCTTTTATTATAGTGTCATATATACTACTAATAGGTTATAATTGTGTTGAGGTAATCTACAACCCAGTATGGGGGCAATGTTGTAGTTGTGTAAATGTTTGTAAACATTTACATGAAAACTCAATTAAAAATTAATAAAAATGTTAAAAGTCATATAGAACCCGATATGGGGGAGATGTTGTAGTGTCTCTAAATGAGTTAAACATTTTAATGTTGACTCAATAAATAATAGAAAGTTAAAAGTAATAAAATTGAATTTGTTATATGGTAATTTTGTTTCTATTACTAAAATTATGAACAATTTTTTAGAGAAAATAAAATCATCATATACATTTCACATTAAAATATATAATGAACAAATTTTCCTTATTATTACAAGCATAGCAGTTTCATATATTTTGGCTCGTACAATTGTACATGTCTCTTATATTTCATACATGATTGTTTTTTAACAGCAATACATGGGCATGGTATTCTGATGTATTTTTTGAAATGGAACTAATATTGTATATATGAAACATGAACTAGACTTACTTTTTGACAAGGCATCTTTTTAGGACCACCAACAGGTGATCAATTTTTGAGTACACAATGCACAAGCAACATGCAATTTTGTTTATCTTGGTGAAATTACAAATTTTCTTCCAAAAAATTCACATTAAAATATATAACATATAAATAGTAGCTATAAATTAAGATCCATTTTACCATATAAATTACGATTATGATTCTATAACCATATTTAAATTTAATTAATAAGCACATAAAAACTTGATACTTATAATATAACAAGATTTGTAACCATGGATATCCATGTCCATTTTACCATGGATATTACTAACTTTATAAACTTAGGCTTTGTTACAATATCATGGGCCAATACCATGGCTTATCAATACCATATGCCCAAAAACCATAACTCATTTCATAGTCAAAATATTTTATTCTAATTTAATTTCACAACATTTTTTAATTAAATATAAAACCAAAAAGGTTATAATTACTTTTGAGATATATCTAAACCCTCTATCCTCGCTACAACTAAAAATATTTAGTGGATATTCCATAGAGGTTAAATCAACGTTTTAATAAAATTGAAATTGAGAATACTTTTATATATAGAATTCTGAAATTTATATAACATAAATAATATTATTAAAAATCAACATAGATCCATGTTAACTAAGGATGTGCCAAGCTACAAGAGGAATCAAATATCTCGAAATGAAAACTTTTCCTCAAGTTTTGTGCTAAAAAATAAGCTTACATCTTGAGATATTTGATCCTTCCCAACGCTCTGCAGATCTATAGTTGATATGGATCTATGCTTGTATTTTTAACATTAATCCAATGTTATATTCTTTAATAATTATGCTTAATACGAAAATAATAGTTGTTAACTCTTGATTATGAATTTTTAATAGCATCTAATGGGCGTCCAAGGAAGCTCTCCACGTGTTTTATCCTTCTACAACATGATTTTCACCCTCGACTCTCTCCCTCCTCCCTGCATCCACCAATCCCATCGTCTATTTATTTCTCGTTGGAATGGAATCCTCTGGGGGAGGATCCCCAAGCTCCTCCATTACCTTGTGTTAGCCTGGCCCCTCTATTCATTCTAACTTGTATCATCCATGTAGTGTTTGCTAAACCTGTCACACAACAATCCAAATCTATTGATGTAACCTTGACGGACCCTTCGAGAGGCCTTGAGGTTGATCAACGAAACACAAGCACATGTAAATAAAAAATCGTGGAGATTGTAAGGTTGAAAAATTCCTCTGGATAAGTTAAACAACAATAATTAGTCCACGCAAGACCACCGCCTTATTTGCAATTTCATCAAGATTTGGACAGCAAAAAAAACTCCCCTACTCTGGATAGCTCAGTGATGGAATCCAAAATCCAAAAATTACATCAAGTTGGGCTCCAAAGGCTTCTTCATAGTGACCTTATCGAACCAGAAGGATCTCAAATCAATGATGGGAGGCGACCCTTACTTTCTCAACTCGGTAGGGTTATACATGAGACAATGGACCCCTAGGTTTGTGCCAAAAAAAGAGGAATTCTCATGGGCTCCAATCTAGATTTGGCTCTAATCTTTACCATATGAGTACTGGGACCCCGAAACCCTCCAATACATAGGCAATCGTCTGTGAAAATTTTTATTCCTTTCATAATAGACTTAACAAGACTTCTACATAGCCTATGCTAGAATGTGTGTCTACATGGATATATTTAACACTCTCCTGGAAGCCATTTCTCTTAAATTATAAGACATATAATGGTTTCAAATGTTGGACTACGAGCGTGTTTTGTTCAAATGTCAGAAATTCCACCAACATGGCCCCTCTAAATGATCCCAAACCATATGCAACAAATAATATATCAACGGATGTTGAGGGCCTCATGAAAATTCCTTCCAAGCAACATCATACAAAAAAGAAGGGTCCCTTAACCTAGCCCAAGTGCCAAATGACCAACAATAACTTTGAAGGGCTAGAGGATCTCCGTGAAGAAACTCCAAAAAATCCATAGGCACAGAATGAAGTTGAACCAAGTCGAACTACAGGACAACAAGATGCAGAGGACAAAGGTAAAGGACCTATATAAATCGATACCCATTATCAGAGGAACTCCCAGCCCCAAGATGAAGATGCCCTCATGATAGAAGAAGGATATTTCAATAACCTAACAGGACTATAACTCATATCCCTAAAGAATTCATGTCATCATTGTTTTGGAGAATTTAGCATCTACGAATAAATATTAATTCCCTAGATAAGTAGCTATATCTAGAACAACAGTTTAAAGTGTTTTAGACTTTTCCTATAAGCAATAGATAATATGAGAAGATAGAAGGCCTACCTATAGTTCCACTTTCCTCTCGTCTCCCTTGTATTGATTTCGTCACTCCTTCCCGTACTTAATCCGCTTGAGAAGTACCCTGTAAATGCAACAGAAGACAAAAACCAATCAAAGAATACGATCTATTGAATATAAGTGAAATGAATCAGATACAATTCACACACATAAGCATTATGAAACAATACAAGCATATGGTAAAAAGGTTCAAACACTTTATTAGATATAAGAAGGAATTACAACCATTGGTGTCTGATTCAAAGCCATTCCTCCAACTTGTATCCCATCCACATCACATCAAAAGCATGACAAACTTGTAGCATCACAATACTTGTTTCAAAGCCAAATATCATACCAGCATTATCTCCTTACAATTCAACATAATCCAACCTTTGATCACTTAGATGAGTGGTCAATTTATAGGACGATGGAGGAGGTTTTTTCATTAATGGTGGAATTGAATGGCTTTCCATACTTAGAATTAGTTCCATGGAGGAATGGATGAGAGGATAGGATGCACCTTAACTCATTCCTCGTCCATTTTCGAGCTCATAGGAGTTGATAAGTGAAGGAACCTTCTAGATGACTTCAAAAGATAAGAATATTCCCCAAACCCTATGTGAATTTCGCTCATTCTCGCCCAATGTAGGTGAAAGGAAGCCTAAGTGCTCTATAGAGCACCCTGGCAGTGGACTCAACTACTCTGCAGTGCACCCTCATAAGGGCTTACCTGCGCTAGTCCCTCTAGAGGCTATTTTTGGATGTCTTCAAGTCATGAAACAGTCTGGGAAGGAGGCATTCAAAGGGGTGACTTGTTTAGGGCATGAAGAAACTGAAATTAGGGTTTGATGAGCCCTAAAACACTGATCTGGATGTTGGGATTTGATGTGCCCAAATGGATCTGTAACAGCTGCCCCCTAAAGCATGAAGTCGAAAAAATGCCAATGTCGAATGAAATGCTTTACGATGTGATGAGGAGGTATCAAAGTGGAAGGTGACCTGCATCAATTACAATACATATATCATGATATTTGATTTTACATGAATTTATGAGGGAAGGCATACCCATGCTCAGCTTATAAACTTTCTTTACATGTACTTAAACAGTCATCTACAGATATAGACCCATGATCGAAATGACCATCAATGTAAAGCCATTGTACATATGATTTAGTACTCCTGAAATCGCAACCCGGATGGATGCAAATAGATCCAGGGTCTCGTATCTCGTTCAACCGTTCACTCAAGTACGAGTCTAACCATGTGAATATGTGATCTGAAGTCGAACACGGGAAGACACCATCTGATTACCAGCCAATGATGTAAGCCGTTAACAGATGCGAGAGAAATCATCGATAATGGTAATTATCCTCAAGGTACTACAGTACATTCTGCATGGTGTGAATGGATGATTCGATGTCGAACACCATACAAATTCTTTCGGTGGAAGGCCATTGATGTATGCCTATCGGTGGAAGCGAGCAACCTGCCATTGATGCATGCAAGCCTCAAGGTACTGGAAGGGTGTTTCTAATTCAACTTCTTGGATAATGAACTAATGTTGACACGAAACGAGTGTAGTGATTTTGGATATGGAATTTGACTGACGAAACAAGGTTCAGGAATGGTGGTCATGAAAATCAACGTTTATTGTACCATAAAGGATGACTTCTCTTGAACATATCAGAGACACCGAATGAATTGGCAGAATTGACCCAAAATCAAAGTAATGGATGGTGTGATAGACCATAGGTATGATAACCATCAAGCAGATAACCCAACCCAAATAGTCTAAATGAACTGGTAGCATTGACCCAAAACAAAAGTGATGGATGGTGTAATAGACCATAGGTATGATAACCGTCAAGCAGATAACCCAACCCAAATAGTCATAGATATGAAGTGAAAGTGTCATGTTCAAGAGCGACCTGCTACCATAAAGTGGTTTTCCCATTTTTCCATTTTTCCCCAGTCATTGCTGACCAGTACCTCTTTATTTTTATCAATCTTAAGGAAGATAACATATGCTTGTTGTAGGATTCCACCCTTTGGGCGAATCCATCGCTATTTTATGTTTTAACAAGTCCAGCGAAGGTGAAACTCGGCCTTGTCTAGATGGACAAGTTTGTCGCTATTTGATGTTTTAACGAGTTTAACGACAAAGATAACTCAGTCCTTTTCATGTTTAAAGAGTTTGAAAAGGGACAAAAAGAAAACTCCACAAGTTCTTGTTCATAAATTAATCTCTCAAGCCCGAAAAGCCGTAAAATAATACAAGAGAGATGTCATTTCCAACCCATTAACGAGCTGAAAAAGGACAAGCGCTTGGCAAGCTTTTCATATTTCGAGAGTCTGAAAAGAGCTTAAAGAGGACTCCACTTTGAGAAATGAGTGGTGTCTAGGATAGCAACTGGTTCTGATGATGTTGGAACTTCTCAAAACATGTTGATTTATGTGAAGAGGCTGGCTACTAAGACCACTCATTGCAATTGTTCCTCAAAAAGGGTAAAACAACCAAGTGAAAGCATATGATCGGCTAAAGGTATGGTGACGATGGGATGAAAACAACTAAGGCTCATCTGACTAAAAATTCTGATAGAATGGAAATCACGAGGGTTAAAAAAGGAAATGGGTTCATTTTTACACAAGCTTGAACCATAGGGAACTATGCTTAGACTCAGTTTCATGTTTACACAAGCTCAAAATGAAAAAATATGCTTGAATTCAGTTTCATTTTTACACAAGCTTGAAACAAAAAACTATGCTTGAAATTGGTTTACACGCCCCCAGCATGATGAAAGGGAGAGTCTCCTGTAACTAGATGGAAGTTTTTGCAGTGAAGCAAGATGTTTATCCAACACCTTTTTGGCTTCATCCAGATAGGGACAAATGTGAATAGGGTGATTCCCTTCACATAACCTATAGGGAAACTTAACTTTACCACTAGGTGCATGCCCCCCAAGCTTCATTACATTTACCTAAGCAGACTAATCATGGCTATCAGGTGGATAGAATGATGGATCATTTACGAGATCAAGTGAAAGACACGACTAGGATTTTACGAGATCTAATCAAAGACTCGAATTGGAACTTTGCTCCAGGGGACTTTATTTAATTTTTTAATGAGCTTGACACAAGACAAGGAACTCTGCGCAGATTCCTTGTTTCATTTTTTAACGAGCATGACACAAGACAAGGAACTATTCTCATACTCCTTGTTTCATCTTTTAATTAGGTTGACACATTAAAAGAACTATCCTCATAGACCCTTGTTTCATTTTTTAACGAGGTTGAAACAAGACAAGGAACTATCCTCGTACTCCTTGTTTCATTTTTTAACGAGGTTGACACAAGACAAGGAACTATCCTCATATTCCTTGTTTCATTTTTTACCAAGGTTGACACAAGACTAGGAACTATCCTCATATCCTTGTTTCATTTTTTAATGAGGTTGAAACAAGACAAAGAACTATCCTCATATTCCTTGTTTTTTATGACCCATGATAAGAGGTCACGAAGGAGAGATCTGGTTCTAATGCCCCCGGTACATGATGTACAACATCAATGAATTGATCGTCATTGATGTAGGTATGGCACGGGTTGCCACATAATTTACCCGTGGCGGGGATGATACCATTGGTACAAAAGGACCACTTAGGGAAGATGGTTGATTGGGAGCTATATTTGGACCGAGAAATAAAAGCTAGTCAATGATGACAATTATGCCTTCATGCGGGAAACAAATCACTCGAAAAAGTGTTGAAACAATAGCTCCCATGTCATAAACATAGTCATGCCCAAGAAGTAAATTGTAATCTAAAGGTCCTGGGAATACCATCACATTCATATAAATGATTTTTCCTCCTAAAGTAATAGGCAGCTGAGGAAGGATCCCTAATGGTTGACTGGTTCCTCTGTTAAAAGCCAACAGATTCTGGGTTACTGGCACATGTAGTGGTGAACCGAGCGCTTTCCAAGCAATAGAGGAAAGGATACTCACTGATGCGCCTTGATCTATAATAGTGCCAGATACAATCATATTATAAACCTATACTATGATCTGGAAAGGCACATAATAAGGAAGATGTAATCCTGCCAGTCGATTCCAATCAAAGGAAGTGACCAGACTACTTTGAGGGTGTACTGTAGAAACGGGAGAATTAACCCCTTGAGTTACAAGAACGGGAGTATTTTCCTCCTATCTTGATGGAACGGGAGGATTGCCCCCAAGCTCATTAGAATTTGAAGAAACAAAAATAACTTGGGTGGTATCATATTCACTCTCTTTGGGAAAGGTACGATTAGTTGAAGGTGAAATTGGGTTAACTGTTACCTTGACCTGTTGATTTGGGTCGGGTATAGACTCATAGAATTCACTTTCAGAGAGATTTGGTTTGACCAAAGGTTGATTTTGGTCATTCAATTCATCAACTAATGAAGGATTAAGGGATATTTTCTTGTAACTAGATGGAAGTCGCTGCAGTGAAGTAGGACGGTTATCCAACACTTTTTTGACTTCATCCAGATAGGGAAAAAGGTGAATGGGGTGATTTCCTTCACATAACCTACATGGAAACTTGACTTTGCCCTTCTCTCCATGAAATTTACTACCATTAGTTGATGGTGTGTCACCAGCATGATCTCCAGAAGTTGATGACACAGGATGATGTGAATGGGAAGACCATTCTTCTAAGATCTAAGGAATATCAGGACAATTTTGAAGAAGATGGTCTCCTGCACAACGTTTTCATGGATATCGAAATTTGTGAGGCTTGATGGATGGTTTCTCATTAGTGGTTGCATTCAAAGCAATGGTTGTTTGGTTTCCCCTCTGCTGAGTTTGCTTCTTCTTCTTCTTCTTCCCTTTCTTCTCCTTCTTAGCAACTTGGTTACTAGTACCAATACTTTCACCAAGAGAAGAGGAAGAAGGGGAGGAAGAAACAACCGAGGAAGAAGGCAAAGGGTCAACTTTAGGATCAACTAGAGGTTGAATTTTTCCAGTTGGAGGAGTACTCGATTGCAGAGTAATCACAACATTTTGAACCAAGAAGGTTGAAAAAAACCATACTGGCAAACCAATTGTAAATCATGAAAGGGACAATGTAGCCATATATGGAGCACCAATATTTCCAAAAGGAGGAAAAGGACTAGGATTCCCATCAAAAGGAATTCCTTGATCGGTGGACTTCGGATTTGTCACCATATGTTTCAACCTAAGGTCAACTAAGTAGCGAGTGTGGAGGATGTTATCCGCAGTCAACTAAATTTATTTTAGTCAAAGTAACATAACAAAAAAAAGGAGGGATAATCTAGGCAAAAGGTTTACCAAGCAACTGTGAACTGCAGAATACCTCCTGGCGAACCAAGAAGTATGGGTAGGCAATCTCCCCGAATGTTGTGTTAGGTGTACAAGGCGGCTAACTTGGTTACCTAAGGATGGATAACAACCTAGTGTTGTCCTCCCATATATACCCAAAAGTACGTGGAGACCCAATCCATATAAGCGTTCTCTAATGCAAAACCGCACAATGAGATCATTCCCATATACTTTACGTACTGTAACACCGCCCTATATACCCAGAGGTACGTGGATGAGCTACAATATCCTCACATAAGTGGAATGAGGCACACTCAGAATGTATTGCAGAAAATTTAGCGACAGCAGCTTTGTTTTACGATGCTAGAACACGTCTCTAGCCTAAAACCCTAAATGTTTTTTGTTAGGTGACAATTCTCCTTAGGTAAATTCAGATAAATTTTAAGTTGATCTTCTTTAGAATTTTCCTTTCAAGGTTCACCATGCAATGTATGTTTGCAATTCCTAAAATGCAACTAATATGATAAGCATTATTTTCATTCAATTGAACAATGAAAACCTTAGCTAGTAGGGATAGAACAATCAGATATTTGACAATGAGCAAAGAGCACAACTAAATGCAATTTCCCTACACTATTCCTATGAGCACACACAAACTTTTTCAATTCAACATGCACGTATTTCTTTTCGATTTCCTTAATGTGAATATGAACAAAAAGAAATATGCACATATAATCAATCAATCTTTCATAAGAACGAAGACTTTGACAACAGTTTTGTTTCGAAGGAAAAGAAGACTTTACGGCACTTTCTTTCTAACAAAGATTAATAAACTATATTCTAACTTTGACTATAGACTGATAATGAAAAAGAAAAAATTTCAGAAACATTAATCAATCAAATCAAAGAAGGGCTGGAAAAGGAGATAAAAACTTGTTCTCTGAGACATGACATTCATTAATCAATCAACAAGCAATCAAAAAGAGGAAATTTGGTAAAAAACACATTCCAAAGGTGAAACTTTTCCCTAAGGTGTATCAACGTAGGTCAAAGAGGGCCTAACTGGGCTGCAGAGCACTATCTCTCACTTAAGGGTGCTCTGCAGAGAATTGTCCCTTGACCAAGCCGGCGATGATTCCTAAGAGGCCACTCAAGAGTCACCTAACCTCAATTTTTGACCAAAATTCAATGCAAAAGAGCTGAAATACAATCAATGAACACAAATAAGGTCTACAAGGATGTATTAGGAGGTGGATAAGCTACTAGGAAAGAGGATTCTTCCCCAGCAAAGTCGCCAATTTGTTTTGGAGAATTTAGCATCTACGGATAAATACTAATTCCCTCGATAAGTAGTTGTATATAGAACAACAGTTTAAAGTGTTTTAGACTTTTCCTATAAGCAATAGATAAGATGAGAGGATAGAAGGCCTACCTGTAGTTCTGCTTTCCTCTCGTCTCCCTTGTATTGATTACGTCGCTCCTTCCCATACTTAATCCACTTGAGAAGTACCTTGTAAACAAAACAGAAGACAAAAACCAATCAAAGCATACGATATATTGAATATAAGTGAAAGGAATCAGATACAATTCACACACATAATCATTATGAAAGAATACAAACATATGGGAAAAAGGTTCAAACACTTTATTAGATAGAAGAAGGAATTACAACCATCGGTGTCTGATTCAAATCCATTCCTCTAGCTTGGATCCCATCCACATCACATCAAAAGCATGACAAACTTGTAGCATCACAATACTTGCTTGAAAGCCAAATCTCATAGCAATATTATCTCCTTACAATGCAACATAATCCAGCCCCTGATCACTTAGATGAGTGGTCAATTTATAGGAAGATGAAGGAGCTTTTGTCATTAATGGTGGCATTGAATGGCCTTCCACACTTATAATTAGTTCCATGGAGGAAGGGATGAGAGGATAGGATGCACCTTAACTCATTCCTCATCCATTTTCAAGCTCATAGGAGTTGATAAGTAAGGGAACCTTCTAGATGACTCCAAAAGATAAGAATGTTCCCCAAACCCTATGTGAATTTTGCTCATGCTTGCCTAGCACTGGTGAAAGGAAGCCTAAGTGCTCTGCAGAGCACCCTGGTAGTGGACTCAATATTCTACAGCACACCTTCATAAGGGCTTACCTACATTGGTCCCTCTAGAGGCTATTTTTGGATGTATTCAAGTCATGAAACTGTCTGGGAAGGAGGCATTCAAAGGGGTGACTTGTTTGGGGCATGAAGCAACTAAAATTAGGGTTTGATGAGCCCTAAAACACTGATCTGGATGTTGGGATTTGATGTGCCCAAATGGATCTGTAACAATCATAATGCGACTAACACCATTCCAGACAAGAAAATCCACCTCCTAGTTTTCACTCTTCAAAAATACAAGGAAAAATGCAGCTTGGGGTCCAAATAATAACAATAAAATATGGAAAGAAAAGTGGTAAAGAATTCAAGAAAAGAGGTTGAAAGTCCACCCTCCAACAACCAGACACCCTAGGTCGAAAGCTTGTAGAATCAGGATAATACAAATAGATCTCGGAGATCTAGTCCTCCCAATCTTGAGTTTTCCCATGAAGATCATCACATGGGACGTTTGGGGTCAAAACAACCCCTCCAAGCAACGTACTCTTTTTGGGAAGATCTAGCAAGATGTCCTTACAATATTCCTCATACATGTAACCAAGTGCCCTAGGACATATTTTTCCTCCATTATTGCTAAAATATGGAAAATATCATGCAAACTAGCGGTGGACATGAAAGGAGCCTCTAGGGTCCTAGGAATAGCCTAGAACCTGTCTCAAATAAGTATGGAACCTCTCCCTCAATCATGTGATCCTTACTATTTATTTTCACTTGTTATGTACTACTGACATTCATGGGTCCCTCTCCAATGAATATGGCCCTCTAGCTCCCTCTAAGAAGCAAGACATGATTGGACACCTTGCCTCCCTAAAGGACCAATTAGATCCCTACAAATGGATTCTAGGAGGTGAATTCAATATCATCACCTCCCTAAGTGAGAAAAATGGTGGTTGAAGACAACTATATCAAGAATCAGAAGATCTCAGAGCCTTCATAGATGAAGCAAGCCTAGTGGACATGAGCACCACCAATGAACTCTTCACCTACAACAACAAGAGAGGGGCATTGGCCAGATCTCATCATGCCTACGCTTCCTTATTTCAGAATCCCTCTTGGTCAATGGACACAAACTTTCAACATAGATCCTCCCATCCTCGAGATCAGACCACTGGCCCATATCCCTCTTGTGGAGAACCTTTAGAAAACCCTTAAAGTTCCCCTTTTGATTTGAACAATTCTAGTTCTTGGACCCCAACCTCATGTCCAAGAGCGAAGGTTGGTATCAAGTTGTGACTAACTTTGTAGGATCTAATATGTACATCTTCCAGCAAAAACTCAAGCATATTAAAATTCTTCTAAGAAAAATGGAACAAGGAGGAGTTTGGAAATATCTTTCAAGAGAAATAAGCTCTCTGAGAAAGCTATGTCCACTCTCCAACAAGAAATTATTATGAATGGCCATAATGAGGAAACTAATTCTAAGGAAGCAAGCCTCTCAAAACCACTAGAGGAATGCTACAAATAGGAAGAATTTTCCTAGAAGTAGAAATCTAGAATACAATGGCTCAAAGAGGGAGAACGTAAGATCTCATTCTTCTATAAACAAACCATTCGACATAAAGCCACCAACCACATCATTCAACTCAGAATAGAGGTAGGAACTATTGCAGAAAAATAGGAAGGCATTGAAAAAGAGTTGGTTAACTTCTTTTTGGATATTATGCAGGAACCTCCTCTACAACGTAGGGAAGCCATAAACCAAATTAAATCAAACATCCCTCAACTCGTCTCTAAATGATGGAACCTAGCCCTTATTAGATGAGTGTCGGAAACAGAAATCATGGAAGCTATTAATCAAATGGAAGATGGAAAATTCCTCAGTCTTGGTGGCTTCACGGTTTCCTTCTTCAAACGATGTTGGCAGTTCTTAGGTATTGAAATACATGTAATCATGGAGGAATTGAGGTGCAATTAACCCATCCTCCCAAACTTCAATGCCACCTTCCTGGATCTTATTCCAAAGGAGGATAATGTTGGTTCCATAGGTAAATATAGACCCATAGCCCTTTGCAATGTCATTTACAAAATTATCACTAAAATCATTGCCAATAGGTTGAAGCCCCTAGTTTCCCTCCTCGTCTCTCCTAAACAATCAGGGTATGTAGAGGTCAAAAAAATTATGGATGGTATTATCTTAGCCCATGAAGCCATACACACTCTTAAAACCCTCAAGAAGACGAACATGCTCATGAAACTAGACATTTCCAAATATTTTGACAAGCTAACATGGGATTACACTGAATGCACTCTAAAAGCATTTGGCTTTTGTGCTCATTGGATCCAATGAGTTATGTCACTAATTACTACCTCCATTTTTTCCAATTTGATCAATGGTTTCCGCAATAAAACCTTCCTCCCCTCTAGAGGCATCAAATAAGGAGTACCCTTTTCCCCTTTCCTCTTTATTCTCATGGCTGAAGGCCTTGGTCGATCCATTAAGAATGTCAAGCTGATAGGTTCCATAAAGGGTATCACTCTCCACAAAACACATGGCTCATACACTCCAGTAGTTTGTGGATGATACCATCCTATTGAATCATCACTTGGTCTAGGATGCCAGAGCAGTTAAAGATGTCCTTGATCTCTTCTTCCTTGCCTTGGGAACCTCCATAAACCTAGACAAATCCTAAATCTTCTTCTTCAACGCTCTCATCATAACTCAAAGGAACATCCAATGCATTCTAGGCTTCAAAATTTCCACCCTCCCATCCAAATACTTGGGATCCCCACTTACGGACTCAGCCATCAGGGATTCCTCCTGCGAGACCTTCTTGACAATATTTCTTCCAAACAGAATTATTGGACATTGTAGGCTCTCAATATAGCTAGTAGATTGGTCCTCCTCAAATTGGTCTTGAAAGCAATGGCTATATAATTGCTTTCTGTGTTAGAAACTCCCAAATGGGTAATCAAAAGCATCAAGAATATCCCACACTCATTCTTTTAGGGAGGAGCATATCTGAAGCATAAATGGCCTTCAGTAAAGCAGAAAACTCTCTTCCTCCCAAAGGCCTATGGAAACCTGGGTCTTCGTGATCCTAAAGTAGCAAAAAAGTATTGTGAACCAATATCTGGTGGAAATATATAAGTACAAAATGGAACAATGGGCATAGATTTGGAACTCCAAATATGCTTGGAACACACCCCAGAAGGACGTCATATGTATCACTAATCACTCCCCTGGTTCACTCATCTGGAACTTGGCCAGCCATAATAGATCCCTGATACAAATGCACTACTTTTGGGAGTTCAGAGATGGATGAACTAAAAATTTATGGAATGACTCATGGTAGCAATAACCAAGTCTAGCAAATTCCCTTTGTACCCCCCTTAGCCAAGCCCTTTCCCTCAAGATCGGTCGCACCAAAATTCACGAGTTTTATTTGAACCCTGATGATAACTTCCAACATAGTTGGGCTCAAGAAATCCTTTGTGAGGAGGAACAAACTAAAGCTAACAGATCTCTCCTTCAACAAGAGCTCCAAGAAATATCCATTAGATCCAAAGAAGGAAGCAATATACTCCATTGGGGTTACAAAAACATTGGAAGTTTCACGGTCAAGGAAGCCTACAACCTCTTATTTACCATGAATCTCATTTACCTGGATCCCTTTTGGACCAAACTCTGGCACTTGAACACCTAGCCCAAAGTCAAAACCTTCTCATGGCTCCTCACCAAATGACACATCCTCACCTAGGATAGTTTGAAAAAGAAAGGTTTCCAAGACTAGCCTTGGTGTTCTCTATGCCAATGTCAACAAGAAATTATCAACCACCTTTTCATATCTTTCCCCTTCACTTACATCCTCTGGCGCAAAATGGATCTTGGATTTCTCAAATCATCCAATGAAGAGAACAACATCACTGTTACTCTCAAGAAATGTCCCAATACCACATTTATCAACCCCATTCTTAATTGTTTATGGACCACTTCCCCCATATTCCTTGTCTAGGAAGTCTAGAAGGAATGGAATTAGTGCATTTTCAACAATTCTCGGAATTCCCTCAATAGCACATGGATAATTTTCCACACACATCTTCAGGAATCCATTGCCCTCTCCAACTAGTCTACCAATGACTATTAAGCTTCCTCTACTGAAAAATAGATTTTGGCATGGTGGAACCTTAAACCCCCCAATTAACATAGCTCATCTCCACTAATTAGAATAAAAGACCCTCTTCCCATTATCTGGACACCTTCCCCCCTCCCCCATCATTTCAAGCTAAACTTCAATGGAGCATCCATGGGAAGTCTGAGTGATGCGGGAATTGATGGAGTCTTCAAGAATCACTTAGGGGAAATAATCAGAATATTCAGGGGATACATAGGCTATGATAGCAACAATGTACTAGAGTTAGAAGAATTGATTGAAGGCATCAACATAGCCATGTGCCTCCACCTCTTTCATCTAATAGTTGAAGGGGACTCTCAAGTGATAATTCAAATTGCCCAACAAATCCTTGATGACTATTCAACATATAAACATGCTATTAGTTGGCACTTGGACTATCGCATACAACATTTGGAAACCCGCCCGGGAAAAGTTTAAGGATGAAAAGTTATCTTAAAGTTTAGAAACTTTGGCGAATATTACTAGTCTCTAGTAGACAAATAAAAAAATGTTTGATGATATTTCCTAAAAATATCTAGATTTTTAATTATTTTATACCTATTTATATAACATCTTGGTTATTTTTAAGGTAAAATATTTTTATACTATAAAACTTGGGCGAATTGTTTTTAGAAAAGATGGAAATTTGCGAATATTTTTTTCGAAAAAGTATGGAAAATCAGCCCACCTGCGAATATTAGCCCCTAAAATTTTCCCTACAACCCACATCACTCACCAAGTGGTTATCATATTCTCCCATATCATGCGTAAGGAAAATTCACTAATAGATTTCAAAAAAGGGGTTTAAGACTGTCAACGATGTGAGGATTGGCCACCGTTTTCTCCTACTATCGGAACTTGATCCCCTCACTGTCAAAATCTCACAGAGAAGGATCTCCACTCCCCATAATCAAGTGATAGGTCCATATCAGCCACCTTTTCTACAATGGATTGATGGTGCCCTCCACTTGGAAATTATCGTCCCCTCTATACGATAAATGGTTTCAATGCTTCTTATAACTATCACCTCGGGTCTCCTCAGTCTAATCTCGCACATTGCTTGCCTTGATGTTTCACTTGTCGCTATGCTAGGTTCATTACCTCGTACCATGGCCTCCATTTGCTACTTCCCTCATGTTCCATTTCTTTGATCCTAGACTCTTCCACTCCCCTGTCTTGCTTCATCTCACACCACCTCCCTTATGCCATACTCCTAGTCCATTGACCCTGGTAGATCAGAGATGAGTTGGAAGTATGGTAGAGGTCATCGAACTAGTCGTGGAAGGGGAAGAGGTCATCCCCAAATGACCTTTTATGAAAATGTAGAATTGGCTTTATTAGATAGTGTTATCATGCCTTACATCCACTATCAGGTCCTCGAGCTTGAAGTAGAGGTGACCATTCGAGGGAGAAACATGCTATGGGCTCTTCACAATTTTCTCACTTTCTAGCTCAAAGAACATGAGAGGGACAAATCATGTGCCACCTGTTAGATATCAAAGCTCTCTACCTTCCATAGAAATTCCTCCACTTCTCTCTGTTGTCTCTCCAATGACTTGGAAATATATTTCCCTCCCAACATGCCCTCTCCCTCCTCCCCTACCCCCTCAACTTCAACCTGGTGGACACCTAATCCTCTATGTGTTGGTGTAGAATGTGAACAACCATGAGAGTCCAAGAGACCTTGGGATGTGGAACCCAATGGTCACATGAATGTACTATAAATGTATATCATTGTCAAATAATAGATGTACTCTCATGCTTATCTTTAATATTCTTTTGTTGCCATGTGTGTGTTTGACATGGTATCAGAGCGGGCGATATCCTGCCCTGCTCATATTTGGGCCACTTGTTTTATGGTCTTTATGTGCAGGTCAGTTCTGCATTTCATGAATGTTTTCTCGGCTAAATTCTAGCTGCAATCTCTGCCCACAAATCGTTGTACATGTTTCTCTTAATTTTTCTGAGCAAATCAAGTTTGTCTCTCTATGCATTTTAGAACTATACCTATCATATTTCTGCCCAAGAATTACTCTGCCACACTACATCTAACCATTAATATTCTCTAAAGCTGACATAAAATATCATTGCTGCTTGCCAAGGATTTGAAGAGTCGATTCATATTCCCTTGAATAGTGTTGTCCTATGTTGCATACAGTTTTGAAAACCAATTCAAAATCGCTCTCTGCCATTCTGAATCTGCTTAGTCATTTCTCTATAATAATTTGCTAATAAAATGCCATTCTGGTCAGCTTGTCAGCTCTGACACGACACTTTTTACCTTCATTCTTGTCAAGTGTTACGTTGATTTTTCCTTCTCTCTAGTGTGTAAGGGATTAAATTTTTTCGCCTTCAAAATAGGAGAAGAAATCATGCATTGGCTTTGGAAGGCTTATTGGGTCTAGGCACTGCTACTGCTCCTTTAACGCTCCCTTCTCTGTAGCTGAGGTCTCCAATTTTAGGCATCGTTAAAGAGCTACACCAAATGAATGTTACGTCTCCTGATACAACGCTGATAGCGATTTTGAGGAGCAGCATCAACTTAGCACTCGACCCCGGCATATATGTGTCTATGGCGAAGAAATAACTAATGAATTACACTTTCTTTATCATCCTTCTTCTTCTGCGAATCGCAATCAAATTATTCCAGGTGAAACACCTTAGCAAAATGGAGGAAATGATGGTAACAATTGGTCCTGATAAGGCTTTGGAGTTGTTGTGGTAATCTATGGCTTCAACAACAACTTTGAATAATGTTTTCTCTCCATCGTCCTCAACAGCTTCTGCATAGTAGATGGGAGAAGTGGCATATTCGATCCATGGAAGGCCATTGTTACTAATGCTTGCCACTGACTTGGACGACGTCGTGTCGTGTTGTCGCAGAAGTTTGATAATGCCACCGATAGTGGTGGACATGAACATGGATAGTGGTTAGTTGGAGCCCATGTGGGAGTTGGATATATTTTTTTTCAATATGAAATGATACACCCTAGTGAGACCAGACTGAATATAGTGCTGCTATGACAATTTCCAAGCTTCCGAAAAATACACTTGGATTCTCAAGAGCTTATGGACTATGCTCAGCATTGGTGGACTCTTGAAGGCATTTTTTATTGTATGTTTATTCAGCGAGAACCTCCATAGCGATCCAGAAAAGGAATGCCTACTACAACATCAATGACAATGCCTTACCAACTGACACTTGAAATTTATTCTGTGTTTTTCTAAGATCAAGAATAGTTTGTTGCTAAAATTTATTATAGAGCATTGCCATGTTCTCTTCTTTAAATATTTGTTGGATCATATTGCAAAGGCTTAAGTATGGACTTGAACGAAGGAAGCTCTTGAGTCTGCGTTGTAGAGGATTGTGACAACCAGACGGTCGAAATATGTGACAAGTAGAAACCATTGAAATTACTTCCCTTGAGGGAGCCAATCCACTTTCATAATACAGACATCGTCTGCCATTTCCGCTCTTGTTTTTCCTCCTCTACACGTGGTAGAGGACAACTATTTCATTGCCTCAAATGTTTGGATCGTTAGAGAGCCTGTAGCTAACAGTCGCACCATACAGTTGCACACTTCGCTCTGAATGCCAACAGTCACACCCTTCACTCTAAATGACAACAATCGCACCATACGGGTAATTTACAAGATCTATGTTCATTGCATTCGTCGGTGGACACCACACCAGCATCGAACCTTGATCCTGATCAGCTTCGTGAATTTGGCTTCTCCAAAGGTGAACGTGACCATGAGCGAGAGCGAGAAGGAGATGGAGACCGAGACTAAGATGGAGATGCACTAATGCTTTGCTTCGAGAAATTGATTTCTTGTAAGAATATGCCCTCGATCTAGACCTGGAAAAGGAACATGAGCTTGAAAGGGAGTAAGATTTACGATTGGGAGAGTATGCACTTTTTTAGGCTGATCTTGATCGTGATATTGGTCTTGAATATACAGACGGGCTTCTAGATCGGCTTTGACTATGACTCTTATTAGAACCATAACTTCTAACACTTCCCTTGCCTTAACTTCTTGAGTAACTTCGAGAATAATTGTGCCCATGATCGCAAAAATGGATTGTGGAACTCTGAATCATCAAGCTTTCTTATAGAATTTTTCATATCCTCATAGCTTGTGTAGTCTACAACTCCCACATGTCATTTCCTTTGCGGTAAACTTGAGAAAAGCATACATCAATAGCACGAAGCATGTGATCCTTCAAATCTTGCCATGATGCAGAGCTAGGTAGTCCATGCACAATAACCTTGTATCCAATACGCCTATACAAACCACTCGAATGACTACCACTAGAGTAGCTACCACACGCTTCAACAGATGAAATTTATCGGCAAGAAAGTGACAGGGTTTCCGCAGAGACTAGATGGGTGATTATCTTTCAAGAGAAAACACCATGGAAGCCTTTTTGAAATTCTAAGTTTATCTATATTTTCTAAATTATGGGCAACAACCTTTGAACATTTCACTTTGAACAAGGGAGGAACATTGATATATTCAACATTATTTCTAAACATGACTTCTATCTAGTATCCAAGCAAGATAATGCTAGATATTTCAAAGAAATATCTTGAATTTGTTACTAACTTATTTCATTGATTATTTTATTGCTGGCACATTTTCTACACAAGTTCACACTTTCATTTGTTGAGTTTGATATTGGAGAAAATTACTCAAATTGGTGAAGTATTAGAGTTCATGAAAACTCTGATACAATCTACCTTTGATGACACATTCCAAATCAACAAAGGCTCTCTCTCAGAATTTCAGACTTGTCTACAATATGCACAAGAACAGATTGTTTTTTTGCAGCTTGAATCTCAACTACAACAGGAAGAATTACAGCAGTCGAGTCATCATTCTGAACCTATTTCTGTTCAGCATATTGAAATAGACTCCCATAAATAGAAAGACAATAATTTTATAGTTGATATAGATCCAGTGCCCAATAAAGCATCAGATTTACATGCAGATGTAGAAGTTTCAGTTTGCACTTCCTAAGCCCATCATCAGACCTTTGGAAGAGCTTGTCCACAGCAAGCATAGAATTGGTCTTGGATATGACAAGGATGTGTCCTTTCATATTCTAGATTACTCAAAGGCCATCCAGTTTCAAAGTGTTGGATTCCTTCATGACAGTTCACCTTCAAATGTTCCAGATTATTCTCCTCTTCCACAACAACAACAATTGATTGTGAAATGCCAACATTGTGACCGAGTTGGCCATATGAAAGATCATTGTTTTGATCTTTGTCCATGTAAGCACTATCATAAAACTAGTCATTCTTCAAACAGATGCTTCAAAAAAAAACATCCTATAAGAACAATGATTCATCTTGGATGGATCGCTTCTTGGCAATGGGCTTCAACAGCCAAGAAGATATTTCGCTCATACAACAGAATTTGTTCTCGAATATTGAAAAGTCTTGTAGTTGAGATCTCTTCATCTTCTCGCCTTGTATATGACAGGGGGGAAATGATGGCCATATACAAGCTTCAAAGCCACATCAAGCGAGCCTGAGCCACAACCTGCCATATCAGCTTCAAAGTTGTAGCTAGAGATAAGGATGCCCCTGAGCATGCCTTCAGTCGGTGATACCTCTTCAAAGAATTGGGGACACTTCCTCTAGTATAAGACTTCAGCTTCTTGCCAGTTTTGGAAGAGTTCCACAAATTGCATTAAGCATTCCAGAGTTGTTGGTCATCCTTAAACCATCACAAGTTGAGACCTCCCTTTCATGGTTGAAGGTTTCCCTCTTTAAAACATCAAGAGCACTTCCTCTAGTAGAAGACCTAAGCTTCATGCCAGACTTGGAAGAGTTCCAATGTTGGTGGTCATCCTTAAACCATTGCCCTTTATACCAAAATTTCAGAGAGCGCATTCAGCCTATTGTTGCCATGTTTTTTGCACATTTGTATTACAACTCTCTTCTTGGACTCATACATAACCCTTCGGATTAAGGGGGGGAATGTTCGACACCTAATCCTCTATGGGTTGGTGTAAAATGTGAACAGCCATGAAAGTCCAAGAGATCTTGGGATGTGGAACCCAACGGTCACACGAATGTACTATAAATGTATATCATTTTCAAATAATAGATGTACTCTCCTAGTTATCTTTAATATTATGTTGCCGCCATGTGTGTGTTTGGCACAACCTACCCTCCTCTAGGCTCTGCTTCTCTCCCCATTTTCATGACTCTTGTAGGTCAACCCTCTCCTAGGTTCATGCATCTAGAATCTACTCCTTAGTTGACCACTTCCATAGTGATAACTCATCTGACCTCTCCTCCTCATCCCAACCTTCATGGATGTTACATCATTGAGGAGAAGCCTGAAAAAGAGGGCATAACCGGGTCTTTCAGCACTGGGAAATATCAATTCGAGCAGATAAACTCCTCCACATGTTCTTAAGATGCTGAATTTTCTTAGGTTTTTACCAATTTGGTTTTTTTTTTAATTACATTCAATTGGTGGCTTGGTGGCACTCAATTCAAAATTGAAAAATTTTCGTGTTCTTTAATGCTAAGTAACAGTCTCAATCTAATATTTTTTGTTAATGTCTCTAGTCTCCCCTTTCAGGGGAAGAGAAGTTTTTGTAACTTTGTCTATGGTTTCCCCTATCAAGGGTGGAGGAATTTGAAGGGTGACGAGCACAGACCCCCCATAGTATCCAGTCTATATGCATCTGCGTACATTTCATTGTTAATATAATGTGAATACTTGTTCTTACAAACAAACAAAAAAATATTACCATCTAATAGTAAACACTATTATTATCATTAATATTTTATATTAGTATTAACTATTTTAACTTCATTAATATTGAGATCTATATGTTTCTTTTAACTTTTATGTGTAGGTGAAAATATCCCTATCATGGAGTAAGCAAGTGTGTATATATATACACACACACTTACTTACTTACTTACTTACCTATTCTGCTAATATTATTGTACTAATATTAATAATCAATATAATCCTATGTGTCAATATTATGTAAGTTTTGTTATTATTATTATTTAAATGAAAAGGGTAGAGACTTGTATTATTTAAAAAATATGGATTACAAGAACATAACCTTTACATATTCCAATCTTCCTTATAGGTTTGAAATTGAGCATAGAGGCTCAATCCAAACCCTCAAGTGAGTTCCCCATGACACAAAAATTTCAATCCCTTTCCAACTAAGAAAATTCCAAAAATCCCCTAATAAATTTTCCAAAATACCCCCAACATCAAAATGCATTTACATTCCATTATTCACTATTTTTGTTTTGATTTAATATGACTTCTTGTTTTTCTTGGAGAAATACTTTTCCCTTTCTTCCCAAATTGAGTCCAACCGACGTTTTCTATAGATTTTGACAAGTCATTCTTCGACAAGTGCACGATGTTTTTCTTGAAGTCTTCCTCATCCACCTAATCTACCCAAGAAGTGTCCTTTCCAACATTAGTCCTTTTGGTTTCTAGAGGGAATCCATGTTCCACGAGGGGTTGTTGCTTTTCCACTTTCACTGGGTCTAAATAATCTTTACTGGCATGTGATTTTTCCTAATTAAATTTTGTTTTCGATGCATTTTCTTTGGTAGTCTCGTTTTCAAGTTTATATTTTGGTTTTTTTTTATCCTAAGACTCTTGCTCTTTATATATTGTATAGTGATCACCCTAAGCTCCTTCCCACCATTTAGAACCTCGATATTTTTTCTGATATTTGTTGCTCTGATGCTTGGGTTAATTTTTCATTACATGCCATATTTCATGGCATGCTCTACACTAGAATGAAACATTTTCATAGTCCAACTTTTGGATCCAGTCGTAATTTTGGGGCATCAAATTGATCTCAGTGGGAAAACCTGTATTGAATTTTGTCTCCATAAAAATTTGAGCATAAGTAGCTTTATAATAATTTCTTGTATCTAGGCTACTACAACTAAACTTTCCAAGAGAATTCTCAATAGAGGATAATGATTAGATATTCTAAACATGTAAGGGTAGGTTTGGAATCCTTACCTTGGTCAAAGTTGTGAGACTAGGGTTGCATGAAGAGATCGACACTACCCAAGAAGCATGGCCCGTAATCACAAATGGCCTTTTTGTCCTCAATATTGTCGAAAAAAATAATGAAAAACCCTGAGCCATGTGATAAATATTAATATCGTCCATTAAACGAGGTTTCCATGCCTTAGAGATCTGTTTATGCATATCTTTCAGTCATGATTAAAATCCATTAAACCTACAAGCGAAACCTTGCTCCAAAAAAAACTTCTCAGAGTTAAAAGCTTCCTCATTGAAAGGATAAGTGAAAGAAGGAACTTCTTGAACTACCAAGAGGCCAAGTTTGGATTTGATATGTAAATATATGAAACCGAAGAAGAGCTTGCTTGTCTAGCAACTATTCTTGCAAAATAATTTGTCTTCAGGGTTGAATCTCTAAGACTTTCCATTAATTACACCATTACAAGGAAAATACCTTCTAGCGGAAATTTTTACAAAAGCCCCTATAAAAATAGCCCAAAAATTTCATTTGTAGCAAAGGTCACTAGTGGAGGCGGGCAAGCAGACGTTTTTTGGATAGTGCATCTACAATATACAAATGCATCGGTGCTTTACTATGCATAAAAGCACCAATGTTGCATATAACATGGTGCACCGTGGAAAAATTATTTTTATAAAATAAAAAAACAAAGTGCACTAAATAAAACAATGAATCAGTGCTTGAATAATCGATAGCATCGGTGCCCTTCATGTAGTAGAACATCTCGGTGGATACCACTAAGTAGCACCACTATAGTCTTTAAATTATAGAAAAATGTGGTTCTATTTTCCAAGGATGCACCGATGTGGTAAAGGTATTAAAATTCCCTGAGGTGTCTATGAAAGAGCATTGCTAGGAAGTTTTTATTTTTTAAAAATAAAGCGATGCTATAGTTAGAGAAAGTAGTGGTGTGGTACCTGTACTAGAATGCTCTGAGGTGTCTTGAGAAAAGCATTGCGATGAATTTTTTATTTAAAAAAAGGCGGTGCTTTTGGATCTATTCCGCACCAATGCAGTTAGAGTAACACATTAGAGAAGGGTTGAAAAACAAAACCCTCCCACCCATAAATTTCATTTTTACCATCTACATTTCTAGAGATCTTTGAAGAATTGGTGCCACTCTTGCCTCATGCAAGCGCACTGACATCGATGCTTCTCTTGCTCACCATTCTTATGTACCGTGCTCACTGGTTGACTTTCTAATTTTTTCAAACCGTGATAAAATTTATTTTTCTCCATTACATGTCCACAATGCCTCCTCAATGAACAAATGTCCAGGTAATGTATATGTTTCTCTCCAATTTATTTTTCTCCATTACATGTCCACAATGCCTCCTCAATGAACAAATGTCCAGGTAATGTATATGTTTCTCTCCAATTTATTTTTGTAGCGGATTAGAATTGTTAATTAGGTTAAATGTGTCATTGTTTTTGGAAAAAAAATCTCCCTACATGATGTGTTCGATATATTCGACTCGCATTGATAGCAATGCACCTTGTAAATTTATAGCGTGCACCACATTTTGGTGCATGAACATAACACACTATGATTTTTGCAGTGCATTTCGTAAATAAAAATACACCAGGAATACTATAAATTGTCCGTTAGTTCTTTACTCCCGGTGCATTTATATTTACCAAATGCACCGCAAAAATAATATTTAAAAATATAGTTATAGCTCATTGTGTTTGATAACCTGAACGTTTTGTGCCAATGAGAAAAGGTTATACATGTGCATTGGTGCACAAGTGTGATACACCACTGTGAAAAATAAATTTGTGAACAAACAATGGTGCATCATACTTATGAACGAACTTACGTAGGCGCGGTTATGTTTGGCAATAGACCAGAGTCGGTGCATGACTATGTTTTGAGCACACTGCTAGTTTTTTTTTTTTTTAATTGAAAGTTATGTTTCCATATTTATAAATAAATCTTTCATTTAATAATAAAAAAATGTTTTTTTTTATGTATGAGGTTGATGTATTTTATATGCCAATCTTGTAGCAAAGACGGCAATAGAGGGAACAACAGCAGAAGCAGGAGCAGCAAGAAAACCCATACAATATAGTCCAAACATGGAAGGCCAGAGAGAGGGAGAGGGATTTATACCCTCACCCTATTACTGCAACAACCCAAGTTCTTAAGGAATTTAGACTTCTGTGATCCATAACATTGTTTAGAAAAAAATTTCGGCGAAATCACATAAAAATTCTTTTGTCGACGCGTTTTGAACCAACCAGTGTGGTTCATCGTCAGGACAAGTTGAAGAACCAATCCAGCTTAGCTTGTTAAATAGTATGTGCAGAGACTCCAACGGCTATATTGCCAACGGCTAATTTTGACCTAAAGACCCTAGTCAAACCAATAATATTCTTGTTATATTTAATTATTATTATTTTTTAGAAATTAGTTAAATTAGGAACATTATATACTAAAAGAATTCATTAGTTAATTTAACTAATTGTACTTGTATATTAATAAATGTATATAAATATCTAAAAACGAACTAATTTAATTAAAATGAATATCATAGGTCCATCATATATTAATTAAAATAATTTTTATTTATTATTTAAATCTAATGGTCCATTAGAAATCCAATTTTAAAAATAAATTATATTTATTAATTCATCTATATTTCCTCAATAATCTTTTTTATTCCAATAGTGTTAATAAAAATACCTAGTCAATTTCTTGTTATATTAAATTACTATTATTCTTAGAAAATATTTAAATTAGGTAAATCCTATAATCCCAAAAATTCATTTGTTACTGAACTAGCTTATTAATAAATGACCTAACTCCAACTAAATTAATATTATGGTACATCATATACTTACTTAATAATAACTCTTATCCATCGTTTAAATGTAATGGTCCAATAAATGAGTAAATTATATCCTCTATCAAGATTAAATTAATAATTTATATTTATTAAATGATTTAATAATTATTATACCAATACTAATTAACGGTAACTATATTATTACATATAAAGGTTAAACTTTTATTATTTATTTATCAAATATATATGAAATTCGGTAAAGAAACTAATAGTATGTTGTAGGGTCATAATTATTATTCCAAGTCTAAAGTTATAGTAGTAATTAAATATATATATAACTATAATGAAAATTTTTGAAAACCAAAATCTAATTAAACTATTTCATGAATATTATTATTCTAATTAAAATATTTATGTTAAACGAAACCCAATAATAACATAAATGCAAAAAAGGTTAATAACCTATCAACAACTCATACCACGCATAATAATAGGGCTAAACGATATTAATACTAAAGGGCAGCTAGGAAAAATCCACAGGAAAAAGGGGGGACCAACCACCGAAAACACCCCTAAAGGAGAGGGAAAGAAGAAACCCTAAGACCTAATAAAAAGGGGACCGATGAGGCTAGGAAGATAGGGTTGGGACCCAGCAACTGCTAATCTTCCAGCCATCATCCCTATTAAGATTATTCGGCCTTTTCTCAATCTCCAGGGCCTCTCTAAATTTGCGATGGTGAAACTGCGCAACTTTAGCAATGACTTGAGCATCTTCAATACATACATGATGCATCGTCTTCCCAGCATGTTCAGCTAGGGCTGAGGACTTGGTCCTACCATGCCTTAGGTCAGCTGAATGCTCACTAATCCTTTGATTAATAGAGTGACCCGTCTCACCAATATATGGTGTCCCACAGGAGCACGGAATGACATAGACGCCCTTCATGTCTTTAGGGTCAATCGGATCTTTTACAGACCTGACGAAGCCACGGATAGTATTGAGAGGTCTAAACGTCGCGGGCACATCATACTTCCTCAGAATCCTCGCAATCATATCCGTGGTCCCTTGGATGTAAGGCAGGTTAACACCCATAACACAATCTTTAGGATCTCTTCGGGTTGAAGGCTCCTTCTTGGCCTTGAGGAAGGCTTTTTGACCTAGGTGTCTACTGTAACCATTCCTCACGAAGACATCTAGAAGATGAGCCTTCTCTGTTTCCAAGCTCTCTTCATCGGAAATTCTGACAACACGGGTGGCAAGCGTGCTTAGAACCCCTAACTTCTGAGTGGGGAAATGATGGGACGAAGCATGCAAGTATTGTTCAGTATGCGTCTTCTTCCTAAACACCCGATTAGAAAAGGAACCGTCTGCATTCTTAGAGATGAGAACATCCAAGAACGGAAGACAACCTTTGTCTTCTTTTTCCATCGTGAATTTAATGGCGATAGACTGGTTATTGAGATGACCGAAGAACCGATCCTGCTCATCAGGACCATGCGACCAGACAACACCCATGTCATCAACGAATCTTTTCCAAAGCTTTGGTAAAAGACGAGAGGAGGCCAAAGCCTTAGACTCAAAATCCTCCATAAAGAGATTAGCGACGACAGGGGACAAGGGGGAGCCCATGGCAACTCCGCAAGTTTGTTCATAGAATTCACCCTCGAAGCTGAAAAAGGTGGAGGTAAGGCAAAGCTCAACCAGCTTAGCCGTATCAGGGTTGGTGAGCTTATTAATCACCTCCATGGCCTCATTGATGGGGATGAAAGTATAGAGAGAGACCACGTCGAAACTTACCAGAATGTCCTCGGGCTCAAGCTTAATCCTCTTAAGATCATCAATAAAGGAAGCCGAGTCTTTAACGAAGGACTCAGTCTGACCAACCAAGGGCCTCAACTTTGCAGCGAGGAACTTGGCCAGGAGGTAAGTCGGACCACCAATGGTGTTGACAATGGGTCTTAGGGGGACCCGTTCCTTATGGACCTTAGGAAGGCCATAGATCCTTGGAGTGATGGGGTTTCCCTCAATTAGCTTCTGGGACAAAGGAGCAGTGGAATTGCACGACTTGATCGCAAGGGCGACTGCTCGGAAAACCTTTTTAAGGGGATTTTTAGAAAGCTTCTTATAACTCCCACTATTACAGAGATGATCGAGCATCTTATTTCTATAATCACTCCTATCCAGGAGGACGGCAGCCCCACCTTTATCTGCTTTTAAGACCACGACGTCACGATTTTTGTTCAAGGTCTTAAGAGCCTCAAACTCAGCCTTGCTGATATTGCTCCGGGGAGGCTTAGCCCTCCTCAGGGTCACGGCACAATCCTGCCTAATCGTGTCCTTAATCTTATCAGGAAGGTCCTTAATGCCATACTCCACATCACAAATGATGTCTTCAACCGGGATTTTCCTGGGTGCTAAGGCAAAATTAAGACCTTTTCCTAAGAGACTAAAGACCGCAGGAGGAAAGGAAAAACTAGATAGGTTTAATACTTTATTGCCCTGAGGGTGAGGACTCAACACTCCCATAGAATCACCCTTATTATCAACCTTTCTATGACGGTGATTGACCTTATTGGAAACTAAATTAACCTGACCTCCTTTATTATAACAAAAATTATTAAGATTAAATCTCTTCTTATCATCTACTCTATCCATACTATAACCCTTATAATTTCTTGCTTTAATATCATAATACCTATTAATATAACCCTCGCCCGTATTATGCTCATCCTTAACACCGCAATGCTTATAAATAAAACCATTATCTAAAAAGGGCTTATCTAATTCGCTGGCCTTATTAACCATACGGCCTTTATCATTTATATCATTATTAAATTCTAAGCCATTAAGCTCATCCTTAACATCGAACTGATTATTAACAAAACCATTATCTAACAAGCGCTTATTATTTATATCATTATCAAAATCTAAGCCATTAAGCCCATCCTTAACATCGAAATGATAACTAACAAAACCATTATCTAACATGCGCTTATCTAAATCGCTGGCCTTCTTAACCATACGGCCTTTACCCTTAATTTCATTATCAAAATCTAAGCCTACGGCTGAGTCACCAACCTATAACGACGAGTCGCTCCCAATGCAAACTTCACGTTGACCTTCCAGCCCACGGAAATTCTCGCTATGAACGACGAAGACGCCACCATGCGAACCAGCGCTTGCCACCCGTGCTGTCAGAATTTCCGATGAAGAGAGCTTGGAAACAGAGAAGGCTCATCTTCTAGATGTCTTCGTGAGGAATGGTTACAGTAGACACCTGGGTCAAAAATCCTTCCTCAAGGCTAAGAAGGAGCCTTCAACCCGAAGAGATCCTAAAGATCGTGTTATGGGTGTTAACCTGCCTTACATCCAAGGAATCATGGATAGGATTGCGAGGATTCTGAGGAAGTATGATGTGTCCACGACGTTTAGACCTCTCAATACTATCTGTGGCTCCCTCATGTCTGTAAAAGATCCGATTGACCCTAAAGACATGAAGGGCGTCTATGTCATTCCGTGCTCCTGTGGGACACCATATATTGGTGAGACGGGTCGCTCTATTAATCAAAGGATTAGTGAGCATTCAGCTGACCTAAGGCATGGTAGGACCAAGTCCTCAGCCCTAGCTGAACACGTCGGGAAGACAATGCATCATGTATGTATTGAAGATGCTCAAGTCATTGCTAAAGTTGCGCAGTTTCACCATCGCAAATTTAGAGAGGCCCTGGAGATTGAGAAAAGGCCAAATAATCTTAATAGGGATGATCGCTGGAAGATTAGCAGTTGCTGGGTCCCAGCCCTGTCTTCCTAGCCTCATCGGTCCCCTTTTTATTAGGTCTTAGGGTTTCTTCTTTCCCTCTCCTTTAGGGGTGTTTTCGGTGGTTGGTCCCCCCTTTTTCCTGTGGATTTTTCCTAGCTGCCCTTTAGTATTAATATGGTTTAGCCCTATTATTATGTGTGGTATGAGTTGTTGATAGGTTATTAACCTTTTTTGCATTTATGTTATTATTGCATTTAACATAAATATTTTAATTAGAATAATAATATTCATGAAATAGTTTAATTAGATTTTGGTTTTCAAAAATTTTCATTATAGTTATATATATTTAATTACTACTATAGCTTTAGACTAGAAATAATAATTATGACCCTACAACATACTATTATTTTCTTCTGATTTGTTTGCTGGAGAATCCACAGTAAGAACCTTTTTATGCCAACGTTTCGAATCCCAACCGGGATCCATCATCAGGACCATTTGAATGCTGGATAGAAGAAGAGCT
>APFE031356508.1:0-21588 GCA_000404065.3 Pinus taeda | reverse complement strand
GAGAACTTCTAGGAGATGATGTAATCAGTTGACCTTGTTCCTTTAGGCAGTGAAGCAACACTTTTAAGGACTTAGGAGCCCTCAGTTTATGGACATTTATGATTGGGGTTGAAGTTCCCAAAATTGTCTATAGCAAGGGGACATACCAATGGATTTTTTGGTAGTGAGTCTATCACCCCACAAAGCATTGATTAATTTGTTATGCCAAGACTTCTAGTTATCCTGCAACAACTTCTTAATGATATTAACCAAACTTTTATTTGAAGACTCTACTAGCCCATTTCCCTGTGGGTAATGGGTAGTAGAGTGACCCATTCATATGTTATACTTGATGTAAAAGTCCACCATCTTCTTTGATTTGAATGCAACTGCATTATTAGTAATGATCTTATTTGGGCATCCAAATATAGGAAGAATGTTACCTTCCATGAATTTGATGATTATTACATTTGTGGCTTATCTTGTAGGTATGGCTTCAATCCATTTAGTAAAATAGTCAGTGGATGTAATAATCCACTTATGTTGGGCTGAGGATCTGGGGTGTATTTCTCCAATGAAATCCAAACCCCATTGCTGGAAAGGAGTTTTAAGTGATATGGGCTTCAAGGGTAGGGATAACAATTTTCTTTTTCCTTCCAATATTTTGCATTGATGACATGTAGTGACTTTCCTATGTACATCTGCAAAAAATGTGGGCCAATAGGACCCAACCCTTAAAATCTTGTTTGTTGTTGTCTTCTAGTACAAGTGTCCTCCACAATCTCCTTCATGGAATTCCTGCATAAGTTTATTTGCTTCATCTTTTAGCACACAGTTAAGTAAAATTCCACCTGCATATTTCTAATATACATTATTATCCAAAATACAAAGTTTCACAGCCTTTAACTTAAAAAATTTGGCTTTAGTTTTAGTCAAACCTAGAGGAGCTTGTAAATATTGCAGCACAAATACAATGTCTCCATACCATGGAGAGGTAGCAAAAGATTTTGATATCGTTGGAGTCTCTTTTTCATCCAGTTCAACTATGAAATTTATACCAAGTGCATGGAAATTAGATTCTGCCATCAGTTTTTCTAATCCCTGACCTTTGATCAGCTTAGTAGGCTTAATTTCAAGATCATATTCCAACATAATAGCAATCCATTTGTCCATTTTTCCATCACTATCAGTTTGTGTCAAAATGTCTTTTACAATAGCATTAGGGATATATGTAATTATATGGGTGTAAAATGTAATCTCTAAAGTATTTTAGTGCTTTTACCAAGGAAAAAGCCTATTTCTCCATTATATTGTATTTCAAAGAAGCATCCCTTAAAGACCTACTAAACAAATCTATTGGTTTATCATGTCCTTCATTGTTCTTCTGCAATAAAACAACTACAATAGAATGAAAGGATGCAAAAGAAAACAACATAAAATCTTTGGTGAAATCTGGACTAATCATTTCAAGAGTCGTCGTTAGAGCTAGTTTTACTTCGCTGAAATATTTTATGGCTTCAAATTTCCATTTTATTTCAGTATCCTTTTTCAACATGTTTGTGATCGACCTTAATATTTTTGATACATTAGGAATAAATATCCTAAGGAAATTTATTCTCCCAATGAAGGATTGAACTTCCTTCTTATTCCTGGGAGGATCAATTTTGAGGATAGCTTCAACTCTATTAGGATCAATTATAATGCCTTCCTTGGAAATGATGTGGCCAAGAAGTTTTCCCTCTTCCAAACCAAATAGTGTTTTCTTGGGGTTCAGTGCAGAGATGTCAAATTTCCTACATTTTCAAAGTCTCTTCTTAAATGCAACAAGTGTTCTTCCTCAGTCTTTGAAAATATAGTGATGTCATCCACATAAATGACAATGAATCTGCCAATTTCATCAACAAAGGAAAAATCCATTTCCCTTTGGAAGGTGGCTCCATCATTCATCATACCAAAAGTTATATTTACATATATAAAGGTACCCCATGGTGTAGTAATTATTGTCTTTTGTTGGTCATCAAGGTGAACCAAGACTTGGTTATAACCTGAAAATCCATCTAATAAAGAGATCCTACTCGACCCAACTACCTTTTATAAATTATGATCCATTTTTGGGAGGGGGTATTTGTCTTTTAGAGAGGATTTATTCACATTTCGAAAGTCTACACATAGCCTAATTTCTCTTGTTTTCTTCCTTGTAGGTACTAGGTTTGAAACCCACTTAGAAAATCTAAGAGGTGCAATAATTTTGGCATTGTATAGCTTATTAACTTCCTTTTATATTAGAGGCAATATGACTAGATTGACCCTTCTTAGCTTTTGTTTAAAAGGTTTTTGATCTTCTTTAAGGGGAATAGTATGTTGAATTATGTTGGTGTCATAGGATTTTAAGTCCTCATAACTCCAGGCAAAAACATCAGAAAATTATTTCAAAAGTTCAATGTATTTTTGTTTTTCATCAGATTGCAAGGATTTGGGTAATTTAATAATCTTAGGGTTGTCTGCAGTCCCTATGTTGCATTCCTCTACCCCAGCCCCTATTGGTTCGATTTTGGGCTTCTTTATGACATCATTGAAATCAAACAGGTCTTCTAAAGGTGCTAGCCCCGTAGGCAACAAACTCTCCTTTAATTGCAACACTTCTGAAGCTTCTGAATCCTCATTAGCTTCTTTTAACACTACTTCACTCTCATTTTTTTCTACATCATTATCTAAATCTATATGTGTACATTCGAATTCATCTTCTAATTTCAAGAAATTTTTGATTTGTTTATCATCGCCAAAACTATGCCAGTATCTGATGTTATCAGGCACAGTTGCCCTGTGTTTAACTTCTACAACATATTTCCTATTGGAGTGGAAAGGAAACTTGGAAGTATTGGCTCAAATAGCCAAGGCATCTACTAAAATGTTCTAGTTTTGAGGTATCACAGAGAAACCATATTCAGGAAAAAAATTGTAAAAAAACCAAAACTATATTTATGTAATCCCTTAATCGAGGGTGTTTTGCAAAATATTAACCCTTAACTTGTTTTACAATTAGCTCAAAACCTCCATGCATAGAAAAGTGTTTTGCTTCTAGTTTCTTTAGAATTTGCAGCCCTAAAATCAGTGCCTCATATTCTATAATGTTATTTGTGCACTGAAAATTGAGTTTGTAACCATGTCCTTCTACTCTGTTTGTCACTGAGTTTACAACAAATACACCTGCCCCTGCTCTATCTTTACACACAACTCCATAAAAATTTATATTCCAGAAAGCTTCTCCCTCTATATTTTCTTCTTCAATATTAAATTTTATTATTTATGTATTACTGACTTCAGCCCTTAATGGTGAAACTTCATTTTCCATGCAGTCATCATTGTATAAGACGAGAGAGTCCATTTCTAAATGTTCTAAATAGAGGGGATATTGTTTAGGCTTATCTTGGCTACTGACCATGTACTTCATGAGTGTTTTCCTATAAAATATTCTAGGATGGCCAAACATAGGAATGGTGGCATAAGTAATATCCATTTTCAAAGTGCCTTCCAGCTTCCCCCCCATGATCTAGACAATAGCGTCCCATACTTTGGAGGTATGTTAGCTACTATTATGTCCATGACTAGATTCTTAACAGGTATCTGAACTAGAGTAACACATAAATATTTTATCAAACCAAGACATCTAACTTTGTTTGAGTCAAAAGAGTACAAGTCTTTGTATGATCAGGTGATGTCTGACCCTAATTTCTCCATGATAGCTCTGGCATCAAATTATGAGAGGCTCCAGAGTCAAGCATTGCATTGTGTAGGATTTTATCATGGATGTTTAGGCTTATGTAGAAAGGTGGAACAGTCCCATCTTGAGGCTAACCCTCAACTTTGGGTCCAAACAAGAGTTCAGGATGGTCATCAGTCAAATTGACTATGTTTGACCCTTCTCCTATTTTTAAGGTTTTCATGAATTGAGCCTTGTATGCACTTTTGGTCATCAATTTTTTTAAAGGAATGGGGATCTTTACCTTAGCCAATTCATTTTCCATATCGAAATATGTATGAGATCTATCACTTTCCTTGACATTTACATCAAGTTTTTTAGAAATTTCTTTTTGAGAATTAGGTTTTGGTTGACTAAAGGAAGGGGCATCATTTTGGGTTTTACTGGAAGAATTTCCAATAGCCTTTTTGCTTCTTAAGTTGTATTGTTTATAAACCTCCATAATGGAATTTTGATATCCTTGTTTATAATCTTCTGATTCTAATGGGATCTCTTCTCGTTGAGAGAGAAAAAATTGGTCTTTCTCTTGTTTGATCAGGAATACGTGATCTATCCCCCCAAAAGAAAAATAACCACCAGCACATCAGCTAGACCAGAGAAACGTAGACAGTCCCTTAGATCGAGGAGAAGCAGGGGAATGTTGGGAAATCCCCAAGATAACAGTAGCGAACCCTTAGAAATACTGGACTCCGAGGATGAGCAACCCCCACAACACGAAGGAGGGAAAAATATGGAAGAAGAATGGGAAGAAGAATTGGAAGAAGAATTGGAGGAAGAAACTAAGTGCTCTGGTGAAAGTCCACTACAAAGTCCATTGTAGGAAGGTTAATTGGCCCAAATTTTGGCTAATATGGGTGAGTATATTCAACCACAAAGCCCACCCAACCTCAATATTGAGGCAGCACAATCACAGGAACACTCTACTCACAGTAAGAGTGCATCCGAGGAGATGAATGACGAGGAAGAAGAATAAGCACAGTCACAGAAACACTCTGCTCACAGTAAGAGTGCATCTAAGGAAATGAATGATGAGGAAGAAGAAGAAGCAGAAGCCACTTGAGAAGTGGCAAATCAAGCTAGGGTTACCTCCCCTGAGGAACCAAATCGGGATGACGAGAACACTGAAGAAGTGTTCCAAATAGAAAATATGGAAACAAGCCAGGGCGAGGGCACAGTCCCTAAAGAACATAACCCAACTAAGCAGCCAAGTCCAGTCAAGGAAATAGTTGTTCCTCCCAAGAAAAAGAAGAAGATGAATAAAATCAAGAGGTTGTGAAAGGAACAACAAAGGCTACTAAATGTAATAAAACAACTCAAACAGTGGATAAGGGCCCTAAAAATGGGGAAAATTGCAAAATGAACCCCAAGAAAAAGAGATGCAGCCACCTGAATGAAATCCCATAAAATGAAGGCCACAGGGACTCAAACTGAGCCCATATCCATTCAGGATAGCAAGGAACAACATGCAGTTGTTACAGACATAGTGGCCCAAACAGAAGATACACCAGTCTGTAATAAGGATGTCCAGATAGAAGCATTGTCCTCTAGCGTCATGACTGACCAGACAATTTATGATAAAGGGACAGAGACTGTAGGAACCAGATGTCGCAATAAGGAGATCCAGGTAGATCTTCAACCCAAAATTATTTCGATGGACAATGACCCTAGGGTAGTAAAACTCCAAGAGGATTTGACACAGGCTCAGCAGACTATAGAAAAGCTCACAGAAGAGATTGTTCCTTGGGAAAAATATCAAAAGTTACAGCAGTAAGTAAAGAACATCAATGCATCAAAGAGTGAGGCATTCGATAAATGCCAGAGGGCAGAGAAAAAATTTGAAAAGGTAACAAATAGACTAAAAATAGTAAGGAGTCAAATGGATATTCTCTGTTCTCTATATGTAGATGTCCTAGCATGTAGGGCCCCTACCAAAAATTATGCTTTGCTTTTATTAGAAAGATATTTGCAATTAAAAATTAAAGTTGTTAAGGCAGGGAAACCTATAGAATTGAAAATTGTTGATGATTTTATAAATTGTTGTAAACACTATGGAGTCAAAGTTCAGTGTTTACTCTGTGAATTTTAATTGCATAATTTTATCTTGGAAGAAATGGAGAAGAATCCCAGTCCTTTTGTGGGAGATATCCAATTTCAAGCATTCATTTCGTTTTCTGCCAACCAATTATAGTGGCTCAAGTCCCCCATAACACCTTTTGAGAGACAAGAAGACGGGTTAGACCTTTGGGTTAGGGGTGAACTAAAAAACCCATTACAACTGTGGATGAAGCATAAAAGCCTAATGAAAATGGAGGGTGTGATCCAGACATTGGGGACCATCCACAAAGACATTGTCTAGCAAGGGGTAGAATATTTCCTAACTATCAAAGACCATGCCGAAGCAACAAGTAAACTCCAATGGAAGACTTCCAATCAAAATATTCAGGACAGAGAGCCATTCAATTACAAAAATTTTAAGTTAGATATTGATTTCTTGGTTACCTATAGTAACCTCATCTTGAGGGAAGGACCGTATTAGCTAGGTTGTAGATTTCGAATTCCTATTATCTGCTATCCTGCAACAGAATATAAGGCCATCTATGAATTACCTGAAGGGCAGACAGTGTGCATTTTTTAAGTTTTAGCTACACATCATGGTTTTCAACCAGTTCATGAAAATCCCTCTCCAGCATGTTCCCTAAATGCCTTGCATGTAAATTACATGGTTTTCATGAGGGCATGAAAAAGGGTAAGCAGGGGGGTGTGTTGAGCGATGGAGAAGGTATGCATTTGCCATTTATTTCCTTATCGTTTCCTTCGAATCATAATTCCTTTACATTCTAAAATGGTAATATGTTAAAGAATTATGGTAGAAATTAAGGAGATTTGTGATTGATACAAAATAACTGATTATTTTCTTTTTCTATATGGAAAATGAAGGAAATGGAAAACCACTATTCAAAAGGAAAAGACAAAGCAGAAGCAATTGTTGTCCCTTCCCCAAGAAGCCATATCCAAACAAGGAGATCAAGATCAGAGCGCATAATCTAGGAGAAGAAAGGGAAAGCACGACATCAGCGCAAGAAGACCAAACAATAAACTAGAAATTAGAGATAGAGGGAATCCCTCAGGATATTTTGATCCTGAGGAATCTCTACTTCAGATCTTATTTGTACTCTTGATATATCCACCTGGCTATTATAAAAAGGGACAGTGCTTGTAGCCCACGGGGGGGTAGGTGTTACCATTTTACATAAATTACTATTGTAATCTCAACTTTGATCATTGACTCTCTTTGAAGAGCAATAGTTGTAAACTTTTCCATACATGATTAATATATAACTCAATTGTTGTTCCATTATCTGATCCTGGAATAAACTCGGCAGTGCTTCACTGGTGGCTAAGGGTCTGGCCCTAGTGAATTCACTTGCTTCTTGTATCACTATTTTACAATTACAGTGTTGTGTGGTTTGATTTCCTTTCCATTTCGTTAATTTGCTTTATTCAATAATCTTTTGTTTATGAACATTTCGTGGAATTTCTCTGCTATATCGAAATCATAATTGGATTGCGTTGGTAACAAAATTATTAACTATAACTTGAAATGTCCTGCTATTCATTCTGATCTAATATTGCGCAGTCTAATTCAGATTGTTGTTCATTTAGTTGTTGCTCACATACTATTGCGATTGTTGTTCAATTAAGTTATTGTTCAATTATAACTGTGATTGTCATTCCTTTAATACCTGCAATTAATGGTCATGCTACTAGAATAAGGTTGCCAATTCAGTTTAACTTATAGTCGTTGTGTGTTTCCAATTGATTTTCTTTGTTGTTCTATTGGATTAAGATTGTTGTTCAATTCATTTTTGTTAGGATAAACTCTGTTTTTTAATTCATTTCTAATAAATCAAGCTTTGTTGTTCAGTTTTTCAATAAGACTTAGTTGTTGTTCCTTTTCTATCAATTGAATTGTTATTTCCAGTTATCTGCTTTTGTATGGATTAAAGGACCTACAATTGTAAAGGACACTGACGACCACTGTCTAAGTTCTCAGATTGGAGATCTGGCCTATGACTGATTTTCATTTGTATCAGTTTACAGGGGAGAGAGTTATCATTACTAAGTCCTTGACTGATGGTTGTTTGAGTGAATGATTTAGTTACAAAACATTTCAGTTTCTTGTTGTTCCAATTAGATTTTTTCCTAGCATCCATTTATCTTTGCATTTTAAAGCACTATACTGCAAAACATTACTCCTGAGAAAGTGACCGCCTCAGACTGAGTACACTCTTGAGATAAAAAATAGTCCCTGGGTTGATAATTAACGTAGGATAAATAGGAGTTAAAAAGATACCTTTTATACCTCAACATCCCCAACCATCGTGTATACAATTTACCTTTAAAATCATTATCTAGAGTCAAACAAAAGGGCTCCATCCCCCTCTTTGAATTTCTTCTTCTTTATGAACTTATCATGTCATTTTGTGCATATTTGTTGCACAAGGGTTGTCTGATGAATGTTATTCTCTCAAACCTCATCAAGCTCATTAAGTTGATTTAGTTGGTGCCTTTGTGCCTCAGAATGCTCCATTCCCACCTGAAAACTAGTCTCAATGTTTTGATCTCAAATTCAATGGGGAGAACAATAGATTTCCCATACACAAACTCATAGGGAGTGAAACTCATAGTATGCTTCTAGGAGACCCTATAAGCCCACAATGGATCTAGAAGCTTGTCCAACTGATACTTATGATGTTGTTGCACTCTTTTGTTCAAGATATTTTCTAGTGCCATTTTAGTACTTTAGACCTATCTATTGACTTGTGAATGGCAGGGGGTAGACATCTGACGCCTGATGCTAAATTTATTGTTGAGATTATAAATATGCTTTGAGGTGAATTGATTTCCTTGGTCCATAAAAATTTCTCACGTTAGGCAAAATGGAACAAAAATATCTTCATATAAAAATTGTAACAGCCCACCCCAAAATTTACCCACTTTTACAACCTCTCCATGGTAAACATGAGTTGAGAGTTACTGTGCACCCAACAACCAAATTCTAGTTATGGAAGTGGGGTCCCTGTAACACCCCACACCACATTTACCTTCTTTTACAAGCTCTCCAGGGTAAACATGAGCTAAGTGTTACTATGCATGACCCAACAACCAAGTTCCAATTATGGAAGTGGGTTCTATCGTACTAAAACTCATTGTAACTTCCCAGGGACACCAGACCACCTAGATGTTAGACAACATCCACTGATGATCTTACCCTGAGTTGGAACTATCTTTTCACCTGACCTCACAACCCAGTCAGACATGTCAAGTTGTGCATGTGGCCAGAAGGCTCCAACCACATGCACATGTCTTCCTCCATGCAGCTACAGTCGAGATTTATCAGTTAAGAGATTGTGGATATGGAAGCGATGCCATATTTCCAAGGCTAACCTATAGGCCACTGCCCAACACTATCTAGAGTCAAGTCTTAGATAACCACAAGTATGCATAACCTATAATTAAGCTAAAATATTGTCCAACCATTCCAATCACATGATAAATTTTTATACAAGAATATGGGAAACATAGTAGCTATAGGTTGGGAATTCAAATAGGTACATTATTTCCTTAGTTTCATCAGAGAGTTATCAACACGAACCACTTTCCTCTCAATCTATATGCAACAATTCTTGTTAGCACATACATTAATATAACCATTCAATAACATATTGAATCATGAATAAGATCCATAACATGGTCACATCATTTATCCATGCCTATAACCAACATTAAACCATAATTAAACCATGAAAAACCAGTCATAAAATTAACACAATAACCAATACATGTGCTCATTGATCAATAAGAAATAAATCCAACCAAGTCAAGGACTTCCACGCACCACTTGACCATAGATTAGGTTGAACTAAGTCTCTCTTTTAGAAAATCACCCCCATGCCATATTCCAATCATGAATGTGGGATCAGATGGGATAAACCAAAATAGAACCAACCAAGACTTCGAGAGGTTAAACCACCTCAACCCTCCACCACATTGATTTCTCCTAACCCATTCCATACATCACCAAAACCAAAAGCATATTGGATGAATCTAACTTCTTCACCGTGCCTAGAGGAATTTTCCTGTCTCCACTCATCTATCAAGAGTTCTAGGAGAATACCGATATTCACACTCAATCCTTAGGAATTTTCTTGAGACCACCTCACCAAGATCTAAAATCTTCCAACCATCCAAACCTTAACCAAAAATGGGAACCCACTACATCATGGCTATCTAGAAAATGACAAGGAAAGGTTGAAACCACTATAAATCCAAGAAAATCCCATGCTAATGACAACAAAATAACCAAATGTGTGTACCATGCATCCAAATCTCACCAAAGAAATCAAACATGCAACTTGTTATCTGTAATGTTCTCTTATTGTAGCTGCTTCTCCAACCTTCTTCTTCACTTCCCCAATTTCCTTTGCTTTCTTTCATGCTTTTGTCCAAGTGATCTCTCTCTCCAATTGCAAGTTAGAATGCCTCCATGACCAAGTGAATGTTATAATTCTCTAAGTGTGTGTCCAAGAGTGTATGATTTAAAGAGTAACTAAGAGAGCCATAGAATGTTCTCTCTCTCCTTTTATTTTCTTTTTCCTTTTATTTTCCTTTAATTTCCTTAATTTTCCCTTGCATGCATATTTTGTCTCTTCATCTTCCTTTTCTCCGATTTTCCTTTAATTTTTTAATTAATTTCCATTTCTTTCCCTTTTTCCTTTTGCCAATGCCAATAACAAACCTCATGTGATTTCCACTATAATGTTTTTCCCTCCATTCATCTTGGAATACATGTCCCACAACCTTGGTTTAATTTATTTACATTGAAAATCAACTCGTGGTTGTTACAAACCCCTCCCCCTTGGGAAAACATCGTCCTTGGTGTTCTATGACACTTATGACCAAAAAAAAATACTTTTTATTGGATCTTTATAAACACATCTCGATGCAGTATTTACAATGACATACATATGTGTGTGTGTATACCAAAAACTCATTTACTTCAACCAACAAATAAAGAAGGATATAATCCCCACATCTAATCAAACATCTCCCATGTAGCGTGATTGGGCCCAAAGTTATTCCATTGCACTTTAACTTGCTCTATTGCTCAGTTCCAAAACAGGAGTTGTTTCTTTTGCAATATGCATTATGGCTCTAGTTGGAACTCTCCCTCGGGTTCCACATATAATATTGACTAATCAATCAAATGATCAACATCATGTACATGTCCCTTAAGAAATGAAACATTGCAATACATCATGGAATTTTACCAACAATGGAAAATTAAGTATGTAGGCCACTAGTCCAATCCTCTCAAGGATCTCAAAAGGCACACAATACTAAGGTGTTAGCTTGGCACATGACCCAATCCTCAAGGAGATCCTCCTGAGCTTGATGCGCAAAATCACATGCTCCCAAACCTGAAACTCCTTGAATTCTCTATGTTGATCTACATAGATCTCCTACTTTTCCTATTATGCCTTTAAATTCCTTTTAATGACCTAAATCTCTTGCTCCATCTCAGACAACATATCTAGTCTAATCAACACTTTGTTCACTAGATCATTCTAGTTGATAGGGGTATTACAACTCCACCCATAGAGAGCCTCAAATGGACTCATATTTAAGGATTATTAATACCCATTGTTATATGCAAAATCCACTAGTAGAATATACTCCTCCCACTTCCTCTGTTGATGCATGACATATGTCCTCAACATATCCTCAAGGATCATGTTAACCCTCTTTGTTTATCCATCATTCTGTGGATGATAAGTTGTACTAAAGGATAAATTTGTCCCCGGGCTTTCAAAAAATTCCTTTTAAAACCTATAAGTAAACTTGGAATATTTTTTTGATATTATCTTCTTGGTAACCCCATGCAACCTCACTATCTCCCTGATGAAGATTTGAGCTACCTCACTGGCTGAATTAGTAGACTTCACTACAATGAAGTGAGCTACCTTGCTTAACCTTTCAACCACAACCATGATGGAATCATGTTGCCTCAGTTTCCTAAGAAATATTATAATTAAGTCCATGGAAATGACCTCAAATTTCCATTCTAGAATCAAAATAGGCTGCAATAGACCAGCTGGATGATTGCATTCAGCTTTCACCTACTGACATTCCAAGCACCTTGCAACAAACTTAGACACCTCTTTCTTCAAATTGGCCAATAGTAGAACTTCTTGATGACTATCAAAGTCTTCTAGTATACTGGGTGGCCTAAATATGGCTTGACATGAAACTCTATCAAGATAATATTCTTCAATTCACCACTAACAGGCACACAAATCCTTCTCTTATATCTAACCAAGTCATCTACCATGAGGTGATACTCCTCATCCCTATCACCTTCACCTTTCTGCTGCAATCATTGCTTCAACGTACTTCTCATCATGTTGTCCTGCATGTAAGATTTTCTTTTGTAAATTTTTCCCGTAAGAGCTCACAAATGAAATATTATTCACCTTCACTCTCCTAATGGGAGCAACTGAAACTAGGTTCTCCTCACCTTTAATGTATCTGATCTCAAAATAAAACTCACTAAGAGTAGCCAACCACCTTACTTTCCTTACATTCAGATTGGGTTGGTCAAAGAACTACCTCATCCCACTATGATCACTCATCAAGATTAACCTTATCCCAAGGAGATCATCTCTCCACATTTTCAATGCATGAATGATGATTGCCAACTCAAGGTCATAAGTAACATAGTTCTTCTCATGCTCATTCAACTTCCTTGATTCATATCAAACCGCTTGTCCTTCTTGTATCAAAACTCCACCTAGTCCTTCCTTACATGCATTTGTACAAACCAAAAACTCCTTATCAAGATCTGCAATCTTCAAAACTAGAGAATTGATAAGAAATTGCTTCAACTAATCAAAACTATTTGCACACTCCTTGGTCCATTAAAACTTCTTCCCTTTCCTTTGTAAATATGTGATAGGATAGCCAATCTTAGAGAAGTTCCTAATGAACCTCCTATAATAACCTGCTAGTCCCATGAATGGTCTGACCTCATTCACATTCTTTAGAGTTGGCCACTTCATGATGGCTTTAATATTTTCTAGATCCACCACTATCCCTAGACTTGGAAACATGTCCCAAGTAATGAATCTAAGTCTAAAACAATTTACACTTACTGAGCTTGGCATACAACTAATTCTCTCTCAAAAATCTCAATACTACTTCCAAGTGCTCTCCATTCTACTCCTCATTCTTTGAATATACCAATATAACATCAAAAAATACTATCACAAACTTATCCAAATAAGGGAAAAACACATTGTTCATCCAACACATGAAGATGGTTGGAGCATTGGTAAGACAAAAATTAAACACCACAAACTCATTGTGCCCATACCTTGTATGGAATGTAGTCATGTAGATGTATTCTTCCTTGATGTGCACTTGACGATATCCTGATCTTAGATCAATCTTCAAAAATATTGTTTCTCCCTTCAGTTGAGCAAACAAATCATCAATCTGTAATAATGGATACGTGTTCTTGATAATCACCTTGTTTAATTGCTTGTAATCAATCTACAATCTAAGAGTATCATCCCTCTTCCTTACAAAGAACACTGATGCACCCCAAGGAGACACACTTGGCCTTATGTACCCCTTTTTAAGCATCCCTTTAAGTTGAAACTTTAACTCTATGAACTTAGGTGTTCTCATCCTATAAGGTGTCTTAGATTTTTTTGTTTCTCCTAACATCAAATCAATAGATAAATTCATATCTCAGTGAGGTGATAGCCATGGAATATCTGTAGGAAACACATCCTAAAATTGTTGTAAGATAGGATATGTCCTCAAGACTTCATCATCCTCATCTTTGATCCCTTTGTCACTAGAAACATGCACTACAAGCAATAAACATCATTTCCTGTGGTTCTGCTTATCTTGCATAGTTGTGACCATTCTTATTGATATAAGCTTCTTCCTTCCCTAAAACACTCTCTTTTCTCCATCATCATACAGGCATCCAATGGCCTTGTCATATAAATCCACCTTGGTCCCATGAATGAATAGTTATTCCATGCCCAAAAGCATTCTATATGAACCCAAAGGAAGCACATTTAGATGTACTGATGTAGGCATGTCATTAAGCTCAAATGCACAAGATCTCACCTAGTGATGAATTCTTCTCATGGTCCTTATATCCAACTGTAGCAACCGATATTATGTGTGAACTTCATTATTCAACCAGTAATGATCCACCAAGTTAGGACTAATATAGTTATAACTCGATCTAGGATCAATCAATATAGAAACAACTTGATCATAAACCTCACCTTCCATCTCGATAATGGATGCATGATGATATGCCTACCTTTTATCCATTGTTGCATAGATACAGGGAATGTTCTAACCTACATCCCCGATTTTTTGTGCTTACTAAGCATTGTACATTTGAGAATTGTTTCCTAATGTGATGAAAAATCCATCTTGCGATGGTCTCCACCATAAGTAAAACACCTCAATGGTTTTTTTCCATTACCTTTATTCTATTTCTCCTCGAGTTGAGACACATGTCCTCTCTTAGCTACGTTGAACTTCTTATGAGGTTCCACATTCTCCTTGTCACCTACATCCTGAGATCTTCCTTACTTGAGTCATTTCCTTTAGTCTTCTCGCTACCCTTCCAATCATGCTTGAACTTGGGCTTCGGCATTAACTGCTCATAGCAATGCTTCAACTTTATGATGGCTTCCTCTAATGACTGAGGCTCATCAAATTCAATTTTGTCTTTAAATGCTAATGTAAATCCACTAATGAATTTTGGAACATTTTTTCCTCATCCTTGAGATAGCGCACATATCTCAACAACTCTAAAAATTTGGTTGTGTACTCTTCATCTGTCATGGAACCCATCTTGAGATCATAGAATTCCTTGGCCTTTATGCCATAATACCTCTCAGATAGATACTTATTCCTAAAGTCTTTCAAACTCATCTAAAATAAGTTCCTCTTATATGATGCCTCTGACATGCTTAACATCTTCCCAACAGATATCCTCTTTTCCCTTGATACTAAAGGTAGTTATCTTGGATTTCATGTTCTCTAAGTAATCATGCAACTTGAATAATTTCTTCATCCCAAGTAGCCATGCTTTTGCATCTTCTGATTTCTTCATTTCTCCAACAAAAGTAGGAATCTTGCCTTTCTTGAACTCTTTTGGAAATTATCCCCTCTCACTCCTCCCATAAGGATGTTGGCAATGACGGTGATTATGTATCTTGGAACCAGAGCTAGAATAAAACCCATGAGTGCTAACCCTCCTCTTAGGTGTATCCAAGGATCTACGACCCTTTATAGTATCATATTTTTCCATCTTGTACCCTTTTTTATACATGTTTGAGACCTACTACCACATGCATAATTCATCTTTTCTTCCTATCCATCCCCATGATTGATCCCTATTTTCCCCTGCTTCTACAAAGCTAAAAGGCTCTGTAGGATGACTACATTAACCTCCGATTTATTTTCCTCATCTATATCAAGCCTTTCTTGTGCCTCAATCAAGCACTCATTTTATGCCTTGCAACTCATGATTTATGCCTTCAAACTTCTCAATGTATCTGCCAAAGTGGGAGAATATCCATCTCCCTGTTGCTAAATTGATCTCTCCCATCCTACTAATATATTTTTTGGCATGTACAGAGAGTCAGATGAACTATATTATTCTAATCTTCATCTCTTAGCCTTCTATTTCCTACAATATGCCATTGTTACCCAAGTAAAAACATAATAAAAATCATACTTCAATGTATCTCAAGAAAGGCTATTACATATGCATAGGCCAATCCATATTAGCATGATACAACATCACAAGCATACCATATCATCCATGGATATCATAACCATATCAATAAATGTCTAACTTTCATGCATGATAAACTTATAGACAATTGACTTGCAGGCATAACAATCTGCATTTACCTTGAGGTCCAGTGCTACAACCTCACTTTGATACCACCTTGTAACACCCCACCCCACATTTACCTGATTTTACAAGCTCTCCAAGGTAAACATGAGCTAAGAATTACTATGCACGACCCAACAACCAAGTTCTAGTTATGGAAGTGGGATCCATATAACACCCCACCCCACATTTACCCACTTTTACAATCTCTCCAGGGTAAACATGAGTTGAGAGTTACAATGCATGACATAAAATCCAAGTTACAGTTACGGAAGTTGGGTCTACTATACTAAAAATCACTACAAATTCCCAGGGACACCAGACCACCCAGATATCAAACAACATACACTGATGATCTTACCCTGAGTTAGAACTATCTTTTCACCTGACCTCATAGCCATAAGGCTCCAACTACACACACAGGCCTTCCTCCATGCAAATACAACTAAGTTTTCTTAGTTAAGAAACTATGGCTATGGAATCAATGCCACATTTTTAGGGCTAGCCTTTAGGCCACTGCCCATAGATATCCATAATCAAGTCTATGATAACCACAAGTATGAATAACATATACTTAGGATCAGATATTGTCCAACCATGCCATTCACATGATAAAAAAATAGACAAAACATAGTAGTTATAGTTCATGAATGCATATCTATACATTATTTCCTTTGTTTCATCGTAAAGTCATCAAGAAGGGTCACTGTCCTCTCAAGCTAGCTGCAACAACACTTATTAGCTCATATATTCATATAACTATTTAATAACTTATCGAATCATGAAAAAAATCCATAACAAGAGCACATCATTTAACCATTCATATCACCAGCATTCAACCATAATGAAACCGTGACAAACCAATCATAAAATCAACATAATAACCAATACATGTTCTCATTGATCCCAATAAAAAATAAATCCAACCAAGTCAGGGACTTGCACGTACCACCCAACCATAGATTGGGCTGAATCAAATCTCTCTTTCATCCAATCAACCCCATGCCATATTCCAAGCATGAATATGGGATCACATGGGATAAACCAAAACATAACTAACCATGGCTTCTAGAGGTTAAACCACCTCAACCCTCCACCATAGTGATTTCACCTAACTCGGTCCAAAAGTCACCAAAACCAAAACCATCTTGGATGCCTCCAACTTCTTCACCGTACCCAGAGGAATTTTCTTGTCTCTACCCATCCATCAAGAGTTCTATGTGAAATCCCATCTCCACCCTCAACCCTTTGGAATTTTCCTAAGTCTGGACCTCACCAGGATCCAAAATCTACCAACCATCACTAAAATGGGGAACTCACTACGTCATGGTTATCTAGGAAATGGCACTGCAAGGTTGAAACCACTTTCAATCCAAGAAAATCCCATGTCAATGATAAAAAAGTAATGAAATAACCAAATGCATGTACCATGCATCCAAATCTCAACAAATAAAACACATGCAACTTGTTACCTACAATTTTCTCCTATTGTAACTGATTTTCAAACCTTCTTCTTCATGTACCCAATTTCCTTTTATTGGTTGTTTTCTTTTTTCCAAGTGTTCTCTCTCTACAAGTCCAAGTAAGAATTCCTCCATGCCCAAGTGAATGCTAGAATGCTCCAAGAGTGTGTCCAAGAGTGTATAATCCAAAGAGTAAGTAAGAGAGTCATAGAATTTTCTCTCTCTCCTTTTATTCTCTTTTTCCTTTTCTCTTCCTTCAATTTCCTTTCCCTTGCATGCTTACTCTTGTCTCTTCATATTACTTTTCTCCTAGTTTCCTTTATTTCTTGAATTAATTTCCATTTATTTCCCTTTTTCCTTTTTCCAATTCCAATGCCAATTTCCATAGCCAATAATAAATCTCAAGTGATGTACACTATAATATGTTTCCATCCATTCAGCTTGGAATATGTGTTCCATGACCTTGGTTTAATTTATTTAGATAGAAAATCAACCTAGGCATGTTACAAAAAGTTAGCCACTACTTAATTTGTTTCTCTTGGTAAATCCTTTACCTCCACCCACTTAGTTATGTAATCAGTACATATGAGGATATATGATTTCTGCTTTGATGGTGGGTTAATTGGCCTCACAAAATCAAGGCCCCACTTTGTTACAATTCATAAAGGCAGAAAGAGTTTCTTGTATAGATAATTACTTATGATTATTTTATCTTTATGTTTTTATTTTATCTTTTAGTTCATCAAGAAATTACCAAAATAATAGCACAAGGACAACAAATGTAGGCAGACATCCAAGGGAAAAAACCCTATCTAGGGAAAAACCTAGTCAACAAATCTTCCTTCAATAATTTCTTGAGATAATCCAAGACTCTTTACCTAGAGAAAGACTTCCTCCACACCAAGTCAGCTCTCAATCCTTCTTGCATATGATAACCCTTCAATAGAAACTTTGACCTAGCAGCATCAACTTGCAGTAGTAGCTTTGACCAGTAATTGGCAGTAATAGCACTAGAAAAAACTTCGACTAGACAAAGAAAAATTTTGATCTCCCTAGATACTCCACTTGAGTGAGAGATAGGTAGCCCAAATTTTCAATCTTGATGTATTCTTCCTTCCTTCAAAATTTCACACTCTTTCCAACCTCTTTCCATCTCTTCTTCAACTTCACACTTCCCATCTTCTTCCTTCTGGATATCGAACTTATAAGAGAGAGTGAATTGCTTCAAATGAATTCGAACTGCCTTGTATATATAGCCTTCTAGTGAGGTCAAATTGTCCTTCTTGAAGCCAAGTTGATATCTTGAGGCTAACTTCGTGTGGAGGGGACAAATAGTATATTTGAATCAATATTAAAACTTTTTACAAGATCCAAAAGCCTAAGGAGGGTCTCTTTTAATGGAAAATGACTCTAATGACTTAGAATAAATCCTAGAAGTCCTCAATGGGGACTTTGACCTAAAAAAATATGACCCAAGCGTGAAACCCATGCTTTAATAAGTCATAATAATAATAATAATTTCTTCATTATTTTAATAAATACATTTCATTATGACTCAAATATATTTATGAAGACCAAACCTTGTTACATATTTCAACACCCCCTCTTAACTAGGGAGGTATTCATACATACATGTACAAGGAAGATCGCAAAACACATGAACCAAGAAGAATTTAGGCAGCCAATGTCGTGGACCAGATTCTTGACCAAGGTAATATATCGAAGGTCTTCCAAAAATTTAGGCACTCGTGATGCCATGGACTAGATTCCTAACCAAGGAAATCTATCTAGGTGCAACTAAGATGGACTAAATATTTCAGCCAGTCTACGTACCATCGGGCTTAATTGTTAACCATCAACCCAGGGATCCAAGTACATATCTGAGGTCATATCTCTAATATCAATGTCATCCTCTTTAGTTTTGGATCTAGACATAAACATAAAGTGTCGGCCAGATGTGCTCCTAGGAAATGTGTCTTCCACACAAAGCCTCAACACTCTTAATTATTTCAATCAGTAACAAATCCTCCTCTATCAAATATATCGATAACAAATATCTCTCGTGTAACCAAAATTCTACCAAACCTCTGAAAGATTTACTTGTACAAACACAACCCCAATCAGTAGTAAACTTTCAAAAGTGCATAAGTAAACACAAACCTCCAAGTTATTTCTAAAAACTGATGGTGCTTCTCAGATTATCATAGTAGGACTTTCAAAGGAATCTTGACAGAAGATTCATCAATCATACATCTTCCTTTCTTACTTCACATGCAACAACATATCCTACAATCAGATCTGACTTTCCTTATTTCAGCAATCCCTCAAAATACATTCTCCAATTTCTTCTTTCAAGGTGTCCATCATAACTATGATATTCCCTCCCTTTCAACTAGGGAGATTTCTTTCATCCAAGCTCCCTATTAACTTAGGGGGCTCAACTTCTTTTCTATGACATTGGAGAATATTTCATGGCTTATGTCCTTCTCATTAGAGTTATCATGACCATTATAATTTTCTTCATCATTCTTATCATATCATATTTACTTACAAACATCTTTCACCATCTTGAATATTATGTACATGCACAAATTAAATAGAAATTACAACCAAATCTATGGAAGCATGAAGTTAACTTATTTTAGAATTACACAATAATGGAAGCATTAGACTTTATACATCAAATACCTAAACTTAGTTAGCTTCACAAACAACAATAAACACATACTTTTATACTTCAACTATATGCTAGGTTTTTTTTCATAAACCCTAGATTTCAGCATTACGACTTTGAGCAACTCAATCAAGAGAACAACCTTCATTATATATCTAAGGCTTCAATATTTCTTCCAGAGGTATGACATACCCTACTACAATATATTGCGAACCCAAGAAGCAATAAATATAGTTCTATAATGCATCTAAAAACTTTATAACTCATATGTTATACTTCCACTAGGATTTAGTGCAAGATCCTAGATTTCATACATGAGCCATTAAGCTCCAAAAATTAAAACCAATCACAACCCAAATTCATATTTCAAAAATTTTTCATAAATCTCATATTATCACACTATTCATCACATATTTGGAATTATACTAAGGTTTAGTTACAAAACCCTATAATTCACAAATACAATCATCCTAAAGAATCAAACTTCGACTAGGGCTTAGTTACAAACCCTAAAACTCATGACCATCAACAATTATGTCAACACATATATCTAGGATTCCATCATCATGCACAAGCATATCATAACATGTGTTAGTCAAACCCAATGACACAAATATCAATATATTAAAGTTATACATATAACAAACTTGATCAGACTAGGGTTTCGATCAAAAAAACACATATATAGCTAGGATATCATTCCTAGAATATTATCTAAAATAAGGGTCTTTCTTAGACACCCAAAAAAACATTAATGATCTAGGGTTTCAACACCAAACATAGAAAACCATAATTTATCAATACTTCAAAGTTTTGGGATTTCAAACATCACCATTTAACCCTAACAAGTTAGGGTTTTCATAACCATATCAGAATCCCAAACATGACATCATCAAGGTATCAAACATTTTCTTTAGACTTCATCAATAACCTTAAGTAGGCTAGGGATTCGCACATTATCATTGGCTTACCCTTAAGTTATGATTTTCACAAAGAACCATTTTAGGGTTCCACAAGTGTAATCAAAGATATGAGAAGGGTAGATTTATCTAATGATGAATCACTGAATCAAGAATATTTATGATTTAAGAGTGCTAGACACAATGATGTTACTAATAGTTTATCAAGAATGAATATCATGAAAAGAGAAATAAGATATAGTTTAAGACATGTCTTTGTTTCTTCACAACCCTTGTAATTCCAATGCTTTGTCTTGTGAGGCCTTCTTCCATAATCCTTGAGTATTAAGCAAGCTTTTCCTGAACAAGGAAAATATGAATAGAAATGTGATTAGTATTTAACGCAAGGAAAACTAGATATGTAAGGAAAACTAAAAATAAAAAGGGAATAGGATATTTATCTTTTGAAGTTGGTGAGGGCTCCCTCCAAGCTTGATGGATACCTATAATCTTATAAAAACAAATCAAAAATGTTTTTCCAAGATATGTTAAACCTACAAATACTAGAAATCAAACAACGAAATAACTAAGGCTTAGATCAAGGGACTTAGTAGTGTAAGTCCCTTATATCCAGTTCTTCCGGGTTTATTCTTCTTTAGAGATCCTTCTTCAGCAACATTAACTTGGTCTCTATTTCTCTTCTTGCTCTTTAGATTGTCAAGACAAACACTTCTATAGTGGCCCATTTTGTGACATTAGCAGCATTTTATTTTGGACATATCAACCTTCCTTCTTGGCCCTTTTGACTTCTTGAA
>APFE031356504.1:152054-162214 GCA_000404065.3 Pinus taeda | reverse complement strand
TAACTTGGAATGGAATTAAAGCTTCGAATGAAAGTAAAGCATCAAACAAAAAGACCAAGGGCACTAGTCCAATACCTTTACTACTGATAAGAATGAAAATGACATCTACATTAACTCAGTTGAAAGCAAGAACACTACTCTAACTCCTCTATTGAATCTAAAGCAATGCAAAAATTAAGTGACAAATCACACTACTTAATTCTCCCTTAACATTCTGCCTTTAGCTAAATTGATCATGTGAAAAAGAGTTAGGAGTGAATTAGCAATATGAGTCTAAAACTAAATAAACCAAGCTGCAATTAAATGATGTTTTGGTCCCATAAAATTTAGTGAATTATGATAGAAAGAACCATTAAGAGATTAGCAACTTGACAAAACTTGATAAAGTAAACTAGGCAAGGAAACTAATGAAAATCAAAGTGGAAGTCAGCAGTTTAGATAAGACAACTTCAGATGCCACTAGTGTTAAAAAGAAGGAAAAGCACACTGTCCCGGGCTCCTAACAAAGTTGTAAAAACACACACTGATCAGTCATGAAAAGTACAGAAACGTAAAGCAGCATAATTCAAAATTGTACATTAATATACATGATAAATTAGAAAAAGGAATGCAGGAAAGCAAATTTAAAAGCTATTGTACAATGGTTGTAGTAGACAGGGGCCCTCCATCCACTTCAACCAATTAAAAGATCAGCTACGCAGGTAAGAACAGAACTGTCTTCTTGGTGTTAAATCAACACATAATAAAACACAATGGGGAGCGTAAACTCTATATAAAAGAGTCTTGAAACAAAGTTTTACAGCAGAAAAAGACTAACTTCCAAAAACTAACTAATCAGCGTGTAGAAACACTTTACTTATAGTAGGTACATCAACTGTTCTGTGCGTAAACTAAGCTAACTAACAGCTATGCAAAAGACACGTTCAGCAGCACCGTGCACGGATTTAGGGAATGGTCATCATGGTTAATAAATCTATTGTTGGATTCTTGTCCCCTGCAGTCTTTGTGGCTAAAGAAGAGGCCAGCCGTGACTTTCGTGCTCCAACTGAACACGCAGAGCCGTGCCACCATTTGCAACCTTGCCGTTTGACCAGAGTTACCTCCACGTTGACCAGGGGTGTAGACAACCAGTTTGGCTGAGCTGACAGCACACGCACCATGTACACAGTCATACAAACTTGCCCATGTGGCTCTTTCCTCTGGAGGACACCTAGATCATAGCAAACAAGAAAATGGCTGCGGAATTTGGGATTGGCTGCGGAATCAGAGATCAGCTACGGAAACCCTGTATCAGCTGCGGAATTGCAGCATTTGAACCAAAAATCTAAACCAATAGTCAATCATTAGCACAATTAGCAAATCATGTTAAAAAGTCCTATAATGCAATGAATTGAACAAGTTGACGAAGGAAATGATGACAAAAGAAGGAAATGAGTAGGAAAAGGCTGTTGGGAGGATGGGTAAATGAGTGCAGGTTTGAGGCTCAACAGAGGTTTCACTAACAGATTTGATCATTTATTGGGTCAAAAATCAGGTAGAAGATCAAGCTCCAAATTTTGGAAACAAAATCAATTTTCTGAGTTTTATTTTCATTTTCTCAAGCCTCTTCTAATTGTAGATTCGCTCATCAATGATATTCTTCACCAATTAAAGTATCCAGGCATCACTAGAGAGCTTATATTTTATTTTCAATTATTTATTTAAATAGAATTTGATTGGATTTGTTTTAAATGCCAGAAATGATATTTTGTTTTTATTGATTGCGTTTTAATTTATTTTGATTTCTTCTTGCAGGAAAACAGTAGAAGAGATATGGGGAAAATATTCCAATCAATGAAAATGCTCCAGCAATTAAAGATTGGAATTTTGAGAAAATAAAATTAGATTGGGCAGATTTCTCTTCAAGAAACTTTCCTCTCAAGAATTCCTTCACAAATAGTATAAATAATAGATTGTAGAATGTAGTAAGAGGCTGATCGCCTCTACAATTTTAGACTTCTAAAAGCACTACTGTAATAGGAATTTAGAGTTGTAGGAGAGAGGAGAGAAAATCTCAGATCTGGGGATTATTGAGGATTTTTCCTTTGTATCTTGAATTATGCATGAAAGGCAGAGTTTGCACTACTGTGGCTCTAGTTTTGAAAGGCAAAAGTTCAAACAATGTAAAGGACTGTTGGAGACCAAGGACAGACAAATGGATGCAATAAATTGGTATTTCTAATACTAATGTTTCAAATATCAGTTTCATTTTTATGGCAACAAGAATGTCTCATTTTATTCATGTTTGTGCACTATTGTCAATATGGGTAATTTGTCTCAATATTGTTATTTGGTATCTCTGTTCTTATGAATTAAAATCTTATTTCTGAGTGACTATGTACTCAGAAATCTGTCTTATAAAACTGATTTATTGAATGGTAATGTGTTGTGAACTATTTCCACATATTATTGTTTGATTATTAGATTTACTGATTTGAAAATCAATATCATTTTTGTGAACTACTTCTGAGAATGTTGTTGGTTTATTATTTTAGTTAATAGGTCTCAATAGGATGTGTTTTGGTATCCATAATATTAGTTAATTGAACTACTTCATTAACTTGATATTCATTATAAACAAGACATGTTTAAATCCCAAGATTTTAATTATCTTGCTCTTAGTTGGGTTAGATCTATATCTGCCTAATTAAGATAGGATTTAAATTAGTTTATTTTGCTTGCATTATAGAATATGCTTGTGGTTAGAGTAATTTCTACATTCTTTTAAGGCCTCTTTTCAAAGAGGTAAAACTTTAGTTGTGGCTTGGCACAACCCAAATCAGCTTAAGGGTCATTTTCTTGCCTGATCAGCAAGAAGAAGTGATCTGATATCCCTAACTATTGGTAGTAAAAGATACATCATAAACTAATAGTGATAGGGAGAAGGTAACTGGACCTAGTTAAACCAGTCGGAGCCACCACACCAAATGGAAAAGGAGCTGCTTTAAGGTTCGGACCGGATGGTTATCCCCCAGTGTTGTTGCAGTGATTTTCGAGGCATCAACAGAATCCAAGTATTATTTTTGGTGGAAAGACAGGCAAGCTGGCCCTCGTGGAGGCCATGAAGAAGAAGTTCGAATTAGTAAAGAATTTGTGTGGCTATGCTATTACAAGTATTTCCGACCCTGTGGTAAAAGTGGCCACACAGATTTTTGTAGGGAAGGTCATGCGGAATAGTCGCCCTGATGAAGTACTGGCACCTATCGTGGCTCTAGAGGCCCAATGTGTGGAGGGGGTTTAGTTTAATTGGGCACGCTATCTCTGCGGTGGGTTCCTCGCGCACTACTATGAGGCGCAGGATCTTAGCAAGACCTTCCACTATGCGTGGCTCTCACTGTCAATCGTGCTAGTAGCCTACGAGCTACCCGAAGATAACCAATTTCCTTGGTCATGCTGAAACTGCCTAAGGTTGCAAAGTACACTTCACTATGGGTGACTAAGGATCTTGAGTGAATCAAGGATAGCAAGATCTTTTGGATCTTGATAGAGATGAACATGCACATGGCCATCAACTATAAGCCACAAGTGTCACCTACTGTCTTTGATAAATTGTAGTCATACGTGAAATTGAAGGCTGATTTCCACCATGTATCCATAAGGGTGCGGAAGGACCCCTACTAGAAGTGGCATGACTTTCCCTACTTGGTGATGGATGATGTGATTCAAGCGATCATTGAAATCTGGCTGGTAGAATGGCACGCTACCTTGGACTTGACTGCGGGATCCAGCAAGACAGCTGTGTAGTGGAAGAAGGATGAAACCAAGGTCAAGATGGAGCAGCTGGCTGAGAAAAGGTGAAAGGAGGCTGAGGATAAGGCTAAGGAAAATCACGCTGCCATACAAGAGAAAAGCGGATAGATAGGAGGATAGAAGTGTGGCTCTTACAAAGAGAAGTTGCCCTTCTGAGAGGAAGAGGAAGAAGAGGACGATCAGATAGACCAGGGAGGAGTGGACCCGCAGATGCCTCCATTCCATATCAAGCGTCCAAGGGGACAGGAAAATTTAGGGCCAGGGAAGAATTCCAAGGGCAGAAAGATGTCCATGGATCTAATCATCCTAACAGAGGGGGATTTGAATGACATTGGAGATGTAGTGCGGGATGCCATCGTAGAATTGCTACAGTAGTTTGAGCAGGAACAACAACAGGCATTGGGGGCCATTCAAGCAAATCTACGAGAGTTGTAGATTTGGGCATCACAAAATGGCATGACATCCACCAGTTTGGCCATTAGTACATCAACAGCCACTAAGATGTTGTGCGTGAGGGACTCTTGAGCCATAGTACTGCCAGATGGAGCACTGATGACAAAGATCGAAGCTGACAGGCCCACTGTCAATGCACTCAAGGGAGTAGGGCTGAACTTGGCAGCGCTTCCTAGAAATGTGCTCCACCTGCTATAGGATGGGGTGATCGCAAACTAAAGGCTCGCGAACACAACGCTTTGCAGGTGATCAATGAGTAGAAAATCAACAATACTCAGATGGGTGTGCAGGGAGGCTCTTCCATCACCTCCATGATGAAAATCACTGACACGAATCAACACATGATTAAGGCCATGGAGGAAGCATGCTGAATGGTCCCAAAGTCAGTCATTCTTGAGGATGATCAGGTAGATGTGCACATTTGCAAAATCGCTACGGAGGTGTGGGACGCCTGCACAGAATTGGCAAAGGTTCAGCTAGATCGGAACCTCCAAATTGCATAATTGTAGTTGATGGCCTAACCTTTCACTCTGCCAGAAGTCAAGGAGTATCGCGCGACTGCTATAACAGAGGCAATAACAGTAGTATAAAGTGCAGTGGCAGGTTGAACAACCCTTTTTGAATAGTCATTCGAAGTACTAACTAGCTTACAAGAAGACCCTACTATGTAGAGGCTGGAAACAAAGGCATGAGAGCTCAAGTAGCGCTACGATGAGGTAAAAGGGATAGCGTGTATTGTTGCCCTCACAGAGGGACTCGCGAAGCTGTAGGAGGCCAAGGCATTGAAGGAGTAGGTAGATGCAGCCCAGCACAAAGAGGTAGTGCTAAAGGCGCACTTGAAGCCTTAGTTGGATGAGGCCTACTTGATCACAACCTCCATTTAAGGAAAGCTAGCTAGTTTGCAGGAGACTCAGCAAAAGTTTTAGGCTGACAGTGCAAGGCTAGTGACTGAGCAGCTGGTTGAGGAAATAGAAAAGGCAGACGCGTAGTGCACTGCTTAGGTAGTAGTCATACAGGTCAAGCTGTGGGGTCTTCATGCCAAGATCTCCATGCCCATAGAGTGACTCGACGATGAGTCACCATGTTTGTGTTAGGGGCTTGTTGGGAATGTGTTCCCCCAAGAGGCAGTTTTGGGGCTAAAAGCCCATGTTTTGGGGTAGAAAGCCAAAATTTTGTAATAAACATGTAATGTCTCTACATTTTTTGGTCACAGAGCACAAAGATGTTAAAGGCTTGTTTACCCTTGTTTTGTAAAGTCTCATGTCAGTTGTAAAGATCTACGCATGGTTTGCGGACCATGGGATTGTATAAAAAGGGAGTCTTAAAAGGGTCTAACGCAGCGAGTAATAATAGTAATAAGAGTTTTTGGGTAATAATTTCTAAGTGTTCTCGGGTCTTAGCATAGGTAGAGGCTCTGCAGTTGAGTGCGTAGAGGCCTAGGGTGGAACTCCGCAGTTGAGTGTGCGGACCCTTGCAAATGTGTGTGCAGGGTGGATAGAATCTATACTAAACTTGAGATATCAATAAAGAGAAGTATTCCGCAAATCACTGTGTATTTTGTCTCTGTTTAATGCATTTGATTATATTATGATATGATCTGGGTTTACATTATAATTCTTATTTAATGTGCAAATGTATTCAATTATATATGTTAAATGAACATGAGCAAGTATATAGGTTTACACAAAGATAACTGTAAATGTATGGTAGATTAGGTAACACTTAATATAACTTGGGAAATTATATAGTAACGTAGCCATAGAGGTACATAAGTGCCTGGACCTTGGGTTAAGGCTGCACAAAAAGATCAGTTGGGAACCTTCACAGAGGTACTGAAGGACGGAAGAGAAGGAACACCAATAACCCCTAAAAGCTTATCGATCTGCATGAAGGCAATATTAGGAAGTGTGGATCGACATCACTACCATATCAGGGTGTGGAAACTTGGTTCCTGAATCCCCCCATACTGTTTCGAGTGAGACTTCAGTCTGCGCTCCGTTGGCTAATGCCGAAAGGCTCAGTAGTGTGGGGATTTTCTTGGTTGGATAACATTGAACCTAGGTCAGGGCCCATCATTCCAGCGCCACAGTATTTATATTAAGTCTTACAAAGGAATGGCTAATAATGATAGTGACACCTTCATTTCAAGAAGATTTAAATCATCACATGCCAACTGAAAATTTTTCTTTGTCTCACCAAAAGTTGTTTCATTACATCTAATTTAAGAGCTTCCAACCCCTAGGGTCATTTCACACAAATTCTATATTTCCTATCTTAATTTTATTTTACAGGAGTATTTCTTCATAACAGGGAAGTGCTTCCAAATAATTTTCATTCATTGAAGCCTTGTTATCCTTAAATTTTACTGAGAAAAAAATGAACAACCCTACTGAAATCATAGCTCCCCTCACCATGATGTGCTCAATGGATCGGCTAAATTAACTAGAACTTTAAATCATGTGTTTTGAAATATTTTGAAATTTTGATTTATAGTATAAAAGTTTAAAGTTTAATAGGTGAACTCAGTCATGTAAGTTAGAATTCCAAAATATTCTAAAGTTTGCAAGATTGGTGTAGTTAAATTAGCTTTACTTTTTTATGGGATTGCTTAACCACTCTATCTTTAGCATTATAAAAAAATAAATGAATCGAGAATTGATACTTTCTTTAACCAAGAAGGGGTTAATTTTTCCAATCACAACTCCATCAAAGGGCAGTGCCCCACTATGTTGGGTGCATCTAATGTGATGTACAATTTACAAATTTTTAAAAGACCCAGTGACCATAGATCATAAGCTTTTTATCTCCTCTAATCCTTCTTTTCCTCTTCTTCCCTTTCCCTTATTTCTTATTCCTCTTTCTGAAGCATGAGTGCTTCCTTTTCTTTCATAGTATTTCCTTATTTTCTTTAGATGTTGATACTAATTTTTTTGTTTGTCTTTCCCATCTCTCTCTACTCACTCTCTCTCTACCTATTCCATTTTATTATCTTTGTTTCCTTATATACTATTCCCAATTCTAAAGGCAACTTCATCCAATTATGTGTCCCTTATAGTAACATATTTTTATTTCCATATCTCACTTTTGTAGGGCCACCAAAATTTACATGTGCAATGATGCTAGATGACTATGTCCAAGTAGTCATGCCTTTTGAACATTTCCTCTCCAAAAAAAAGATCATCATGGATTTAGTCTTTGTAATTACTTTCTTGACATATTTAAATGTAATAGCCCCGGTGAAAATTTCATGTAATAAAAGTTAATATGTTATGCTTCTTAACCTGCAAATGATACCCAAATATAGAATATGCGAAGAAAAGAGACCGAGAACACAGAATATGCGAAGAAAAGATATCCAGAACACAAAATGGCAATGACTTTATTATTCAGAGAGTAATGTTCACTTGCCTCTTCGAGGGGGCAACCTCCAATAGAGCAGAGCTCGATTACAAAAATAAGACACGATGCTGCTCACAGGGAGTTTCTATCCTTTATATATGACTCCTACGAGTAATACCATGGGTCAATACCGCTTATTACTAATACCATCTATCTAATACTACGGCCCATTTGCAACTAACTTTGGTTCCTTTATTAATTGCGGATTAAACACTTACAATTATTAATATGGGCTTTATTGACTCTTGACTATGACGTGGTCCCATTACATAGATAAGGGGGTTAGGGTGGGACCCTAACATGCCCACCCCCTTAAGACTAGCCTTTTTCTCAAGGCTGAAGCTGCGGAAACTGCTGCAGAATAGTGGCTGGCTCCCAAGTTGCATCTTCTGGAGAGGTGTCTTTCCATTTGACTAGGACTTCCTTAATCATGCGGCCGCGCATTTGCTTGACTCGTGTGTCGAGGACCTGTTCCGGTTGAAGCCAGATGGATCCTTCTTCATCCAATTCCGGTAGACTAGTCTGAATTCTGCAATTATTCCCAATCACTTTCTTGAGGCATGAGACATGAAAACTGGATGGATTTTTGCAGTAGGTGGCAAAGCCAACTTGTAGGCCACTTCTCCAATGCGTTGAAGTACTTGATATGGTTCGTAGAATTTGGGAGAGAGTTTCTGACATCCTTTGTCTTTGAGTGATGTTTTCTTATATGGTTGGAGCCGTAAAAAGACCTGATCCCCTTCTTGAAATTGGCGCTCTGAGCGATGCTGGTGTACCTGTTGCTTCATGCGGTTCTGAGCTTGACGAAGATTCTCTCGAAGATGGGCGAGCATAGTTGCGCGGTGTTGTAGGAGTTGATCTGCTGCTTGGACTTTTGAGCAGCCCTTGAGATATGAAGTAGGTGAAGGCGGGAGTTGACCATATACTGCTTCATATGGAGTCATTTTGGTGGTGGCATGATAGTTGGTGTTATACGACCATTCTGCCAGAGGTAGCCACTGTACCCAAAGGTGTTGTTTTTCTGAAGTAAAACACCTAAGGTAGGTTTCTAGACATTTGTTGACTGCTTCAGTTTGACCATCTGTTTGTGGATGGTAGGAAGTATTAAGTTTTAGTTGAGTGCCTTGTATTCTAAAGAGTTCCTGCCAAAAATTGCTAGTGAAGATCGGGTCGCAGTCGGACACAATAGAAATGGGCATGCCATGCAATTTGAAGATCTGATCCATGAAAGTTTGAGCAACCAAGGTGGCTGTAAACGGGTGGGGGAGAGCACATAAATGAGCATACTTCGACAATCGGTCCACAACCACCATGATGACTGACTTGTTCCCTAACTTTGGAAGACCTGTAATGAAATCCATAGAAACTTCTGTCCAAATTGATGCTGGAATGGGCAATGGTTGTAATGTGCCTGGTGTGTTGACTGTTTCCCCTTTGTGGCATTGACAGACCTTGCATTCGGTTACGAAGGTAAGGATGTCCTTTTTCATGCCTGTCCAGAAAAATGATCTTCTGGTGCGAGCATACGTCCTCTGAAAGCTCGAATGTCCTGCAATGGGAGATGAGTGCATCTCTGCCAAAATGCGACTTTTGAAGGTGGATGTTGGTGATATTACGACTCTTTCCTTGTAGCGAAGAATATCATCCTGCCACGAGTAGCCCTTGGTGGAATTTGGATCTGCCTGTAATTGAGAAATGAGTTGGGAGAGCTCGGGGTGTGAAAACCATTCTCTGCGAGCTTCTTCAATGCATTCTGGAATGGGGAGGGAAATAGCTAGCAGGGTACTTTCCTCCTCAAATTGGCGAGATAATGCATCTGCTACACTATTGTCTTTCCCTTTATTGTAAATGATCTCATAATCATATCCCAACATTTTGGCTAGCCATTTATTTTGTTGTGGGGAGGATAGGAGTTGCTCCAAAAAATATTTAAGACTGTCATGATCTGTGCGGATTTGGAAATGTCGCCCCAATAAATAAGGTCGCCAGGTGTCGACTGCATGTAAGATGGCCATCATTTCCTTCTCGTATGTAGATTGGCCCCGATTCTTCCCACTGAGTTGCTGGCTTGTGAAGGCGAACAGTCTCCCTTCCTGCATTAAAACTACCCCAATACCTGTTCCTGAAGCATCACATTCAATGACGAAAGATTTAGTGAAGTCAGGGAGTGCTAAAATGGGAGTGGAACACATGGTATTTTTTAGAGCTGTAAAGGCTTGTTGTGCTTCCTCATTCCAGAAGAAAGAATTTTTCTTTAGGAGTTGGGTGAGGGGTTTCGCTATGCGACCATAATTGCAAACAAATTTACGATAATAGCCTATGAGACTCAAAAATCCGCGTAAGCTCTTCAAGGTCTTAGGTTGAGGCCATTCCTGCATTGCTTGGATCTTTTTGGGGTCCACCTTGACACCCTCACACCCCACAATGTGGCCCAAATACTCTAACTCTGCCATGCCAAATGAACACTTGGACATCTTCACGAATAATTTCTGCTTGCGTAGCAGTTGCAAGAGTAGATC
>APFE031356504.1:121365-148126 GCA_000404065.3 Pinus taeda | reverse complement strand
CAATGCGGCCAAAAGTCCTGCGACAATTATACCCTGGTATAGGAACCCTTCACAACGCTTCTGGTCTGGTGGATCTGATAGATCTGAATGGTGGATCGGGTAGCGCTGGACGGCTGAACTGACTGCTTCTGCAGATCTGATGAATCTAATAGATCGGAACTGGCTGATTAGGACCGATGTCTGTTGCTGCTACACTCCTTTGCTCAAGCGGATCTGGAAGAGATGATGATTAAAAAGGAAAATAGGGTCTTGAGGAGTGTTAGGTGCTACAAATCTCAATATACATAAGGGTCTGGCAGTAGTACTCGGCCCAATGTTTCAGGGCTCTAACTAAGGAGGGTCGACCGTACCCTTAGCCGTACCACCCGACTACCCTATCGTACAGGCGAGTAATCTCTCCGAGTGTTGTTCTCAGTGTACTGTAGCCGCAAGATGGTCGCTGGTTTATCTATGGCGAGGTTTTCAGGCAGCCTATGGGGCTTTCGATATACCCAGAGGGTACGTGGAATACAGTCCGTGCACGGTTCTGTCTAATGCGCTACTACTCGAAGGGGTACCCACAGGGGTTACAATGGAGTCCAACAGACGTGACCACCTCTTGTATTTCCTGCATGCATGCCTCCCCAAATCCCTAGATTTATGCGCTCAATGACAGATCTCGTGGTTTAAAGACGCCGGAAGACATCTCGAGCCAAAAAAAAATTTGCTACTAAATGGAGATCCCACCGGCCCTGGAAAGAGCTCTGATACCACTTGTTATGCTTCTTAACCTACAAATGATACCCAAATATAGAATATGTGAAGAAAAGACACCGAGAACACAGAATATGCGAAGAAAAGATATCCAGAACACAGAATGGCAATGACTTTATTATTCAGAGAGTAATGTTCACTTGCCTCTTCGAGGGGGCAACCTCCAATAGAGCAGAGCTCGATTACAAAAATAAGACACGATGCTCCTCGCAGGGAGTTTCTATCCTTTATATATGACTCCTACGAGTAATACCACGGGTCAATATCGCTTATTACTAATACCATCTATCTAATACTACGACCCATTTGCAATTAACTGTGGTTCCTTTATTAATTGCGGATTAACCACTTACAATTATTAATATGGGCTTTATTGACTCTTGACTATGACGTGGTCCCATTACATAGATAAGGGGGTTAGGGTGGGACCCTAACATAATAAAGGAAAAATATGACCACAGTTAAGGGACACGTATTGCAAGTTTAATGTTGGGCAAAGATATCCTAGTGGGCATCACCGGATGCGTGTTTTGGCTAAGAAAAATTGACAAAGGCTAAGGCAAAGGCATTAAAAAGAAAAAGGGCATTTTTGGCACATTTATTTATGAAAATAAAAGAAATTATGAGAAAAGGAAGGTGAAAGGTCATAGGTTGCATGTGAGGAGGAAATTGAAGGAAAATAATGAAAAATGAAGAAAATATAGACCTCACTAGTAAAAAGGCATATGAGGATCAATTACTAACCTTTTGTCAGCTCAAGTTTGTATCTCTCTCATTATTCTCTCTCTCTCTCACTCACTCTTGGTCACTTATATTTTTTTTGGAGCACTCCAGCTTTGGAGAAAGAAAGGAAAAGAAAGAAAAGGGAAAGGAAGGAAAGCAAGTATCAAGGAAAGGAAAGCAGGATCCAACAGCTTCAGCAAGAATACTTGTAGGTAACCTTTTTCTTGTGTGATTTCCTAGCTGTTTTGGAAATGCATGGATTTGTGTGATTGTGTATGGTTCTCTTTTTGTTGGTGGCATGATTTCACTGGATTTAGACAATGGTTTTTAGCCCAGCCTTGAATTTTTTTGGATGCCATGGTTTATAGGGATGTTTATCTCAGTTTTGATATTTGGTTTTTTGGATGGATTTCGGAATCCAGGGCAGAGGTGGTCTCAAATTTCATTCCCAAAGGCCTAGCAATCCCTGGACCAATTTTGGTGGGATACATAGTAAAGCCTGAGGGAGAAGTCTTGGTTTAAGGCCTGCTGATCTAGGTTTAGATTGCAGTAGAGACCAAGAGAATGGTATCCGTTTTTGGAATAGTGATCTGGGAATGGATTGCCGTAAATCCTAAGAGATAAGGATACAGGAAATTCCTCAAGGATAGTGATGGATTCTAGATGGCATTCCAAGTTCAGTTTGGTTGTGATTAGAACATCAGTTTTAGTGTAATCATGGTTAGATGAGGCTGGAGGCGGTTTAACCTCTGGATTCCCTTGGTTGTTCTATGAGATCCCACATTCATGCTTGGAATATGGCATGGGGGTGACTGGCTGAAAGAGAGATTTGGTTCAGCCATGTCCATGGTCGGGAGGTACATGGTAGTCCTGAACCTAGTCGAATTTGCCTATGATTAATAAAATCTAAGTTGTCTTACCTTTTCACTGGTTTATTTGTGGATTTAATGGTTATCATAACTATGATATTTATATGGTTTTATGTTGGTTATAATCATGGTTAAATGATTGGTTCATATCATGGTTATTTCATGTATTGACTTGCAATTGTTAAATGGATGGATGCAAGACCTAATTTGTACTTCTTGTTATGTTTCATAAGTTATTTTTGTAATTCATGCTTTGACTTATATCTTAGACCTATAGGTTGCATTGATGCCAATTGTTTGACAAAATGTCAATCCCAGTTGGGGATGCTCAGGCCTAGTCCTAAGGTTGATTTTTTCTTCATTTATAGTCATCATGTGTTTGATGGATTCTAAAGGTTATAACAAGTTCTAGGCAAAGGCTACGATTATGGGCTAGAAATGAGGCTCAAATCTTAGGGATGCTAGCATAGTTCTGTTGGAAAAAGTTCAAGGACACTAGCGCATAGGCTTTTGAGAGCGAATTTGGCTTCTGGTCGATGTATTTCATATAGCATGAGAGTGATGAGAGGCTAAAAGGCTTAAATCATCAATGGGACTGAGGGACATGATGTTTGAGTGATTGACATGTATCCTGAGGGTGTTGTCGCTAGTGTGGATGGGTTTGTTTGATATGTTCTGTCGGTTCCATTTCCTTAAGGTCACCAAGGAAGTTGAATCCATTATAGTAGCCTCTCTTATCGCATGTTTACCCTGGCTAGCTAGTTTCTTAGGTGGACCTGGGTGGAGGGGGTGTTACAGATTGGTATCAAAGCGTGGTTGTGCTCTCCTTGGGTTAAAGTGCTTAGTCATGCATGCATTTCAATTGCATGTGTGTCTCTTAAACTTGCTTTCCATGTGCTTGTTGCATTGCAACATGTTGATCATGATTGTAGTAAGCTTTTCTTGATGTGATTTTGCAGGATGCATCCTCAGATCTATATGATTGGTTGCATGTGGTTATATGTCGCTTGACAACATCCTTTTATATCATGTTCATTCTTGAATATTTTGATTACATCTATCAGTCTTGTAGGTTGGTTACAAGAATTGATCGCTTATGCTTGACTACATGCATTCATACATATGTGTAGTTCACTAGGAATTTCTTATGCATGTTGATAGTTTCATGTGGTAATACGTGCAATGGAATAATGGTTTTTGTCATGCATGAGGTCATAGCATGAATTGTTGATATGGCCTTGCATTGATGACTGGACCCTAGCTAGAATGATTTTTATGCGTTCATACACTTATTCAATATATGTCTATATGTTTTTATGATTATGTTATACATGTATCACGTTGATTTGATGATCTCACAGACAAGGTATATTCTCCAAATTATGCTAGGGTACATTGGTTTATTGTGGTTTGGTTTAGCTGACATGGTATTCCTTGCAATAACGAGATCATATGGCTAGCAAGGTCGTAGACTACATAGAATCCCCCTATGCATTAGATGACCAGCATGACGCGGGGCACTCTTCTGACCTGGCAGACACATTGAGAAGCCTGGAGGAAGAAATAAGGAGTTGTAAAGAAGACAATGACGAAATCATGCGAGCATAAGAGAAACAATAAGAGGTGAATGCAATGCTACTTTAGAGTTTGTTAGATTTGCAGTGGCAAGGACCACTTCAGATCAGCCATGGCCATGAAGATAGAGCTAATGGGCCATGTTACATAGCAATTTGTCACTGTCCCTGTTACCCCTTCTCCCACACAATGGAGGACTTATTCCGGGACCTGTGAGAAGTGACATAACTTGGAAACACTTGCATTGTATTCCCCTATGTATGTACTTCATATGCCTTGAAGACACCTTCTACAAAAACCCATAAAAATAGCCCTTTTTCCATTGGCACGGTTTCACTGTGTATCACTCATGCCAACAGGGGAAATCCTCCAAAGAGGGCACACCAGCTGGCGTTCTGTCTCAGAGTCGCACTCGCACAAGCCCAGTTGGGTAAAGTTTTTAACAAACAAACTTACGAAGGTTCTTCCTAACCCACTCATGAACTAAATCTATATTGAGTTGGATAAGTTTGGTTTCGAATCTCCATAGGAGGGAAGTAGTTCTCCACCTCTCATGGAAGCTTCTTAGTGATAAAGCCAACCCCATGAATATTGTGGAAAATCCTAACTCCTTCTCCTCTATCTATAAAAGCTTGTCCATTTTCCTTTGACAAGCTACTTCCAAATTCTAGTTTTGAAGTCCCAAAGTCTGAGAATTGCTAGGCTCATGCTACAAGAAGCCTTCTTCATTCCCATAAGGCTAAATCTAAAGTGTGGAGATTCTTGTCCAAGTAACCAAGGAGAGAGAGGCTTGTTCTCCATTTCCAACAAGATTTGCAAGGCATGTGCTGCTGATCACCCAGCCAAAGGAGGATTTGACGTCAGAACTATGGTTGTATTCTTCTTTGTTTATCAATAATAGACGACTATCATTATGGTTCCACTCTTATTGTCTTTTGTAATGATGATTGAGTTATATCCTTTCTAACTGATATATAGTTGCATCTATTGGATTTTATGATTGTATTTGTGTCGTTCTTTGCATGTGCAGGTGTCCGTTCACGAGGATCGTGGGGATTGTGCCCGGTCGGAGCAAAGGAACAGGAGCGTTGACTCTTCTACAAGTACTAGCGTTGGAATCCAGGTAGGCCCTCATCATTGATATTTAATTTGCAATTGGGAACCTGCGTGTTAGTGTTATTTGATTGTTGCTAGACACCATTTGGGCTAGTAGGGATCGCCTCTGTCCGCAGAGGGGATTTACCTCCACAACAATTTGGCAACTCCATTGGGGAGTTGGCTTATTGTCTTTTGTAATGATGATTGAATTATATCCTTTCTGACTGATATATAGTTGCATCTAATGGATTTTATGCTTGTATTTGTATCATTCTTTTCATGTGCAGGTGTCCGTTCACGAGGATCGTGGGGATTGTGACTGGCCGGAGCAAAGGAACGGGAGCGTCGACTCTTCTATAAGTACTAGCATTGGAATCCAGGTAGGCCCTCATCATTGGCCTTTGATTTGCAATTAGGAACCTGCGTGTTAGCATTGTTTGATTGTTGCTAGACCCCGTTTGGGCTAGTAGGGATCGCCTCTGTCCGCAGAGGGGATTTACCTCCACAACAATTTGGCGACCACACTGGCATGCATCATCAAAAAATAATACATGTTTGTCTTAGTACATCCGGAGACAACATGTCTCTCAAAAGATATGCATGGAAATGAAGCCTAGATATCTAATCCCTATGGTGCTCATGGTAGCACGTCATTGCTCGCACTAAATGTCTCAGGAGTCGGTGGATGCGATTCGACACCCCCACAGTGTGCCTCTGGTATGCTAACGGGACATCCGCTAGTTAAGCATAGTCCGGGATCCCTCGAGTGATACCCTCAAGGTTCTAGATGAGATCTCCTCTATCACCACCCTCCTCCTGACGATCTGCTGCAACCTGGTATCTCCTCGCAATTGGGGACATGCCAACTGGGCACTCTCGGCCAACATCTGCATATGCATATAAATGTTATTAGAACAAGGATGTATTAACAAAAAAAAATCATAAAACACAAAATTAAAATGAGGTCATACCTATCTCTTCATCCCAATCCTCTCCCTCTCGCAATGGGAGATCAGGGTCACCGATGAAGTCTGTCCGTGCATATGGCCAGTCCTCAACCATGATCAGTTGGTGGTGAAGCCACCCAAAAAACTCAGGCCTCCATGACATCTGTTGACCTCCCCCCCTCTTGGCAGCAGTGCCGCCCAACGAGCCATCCTCGGCTCTCGAGGCGTCAGTTCAGGTACAAAGGCCCCTTGGCCCTGAAAGATTGGCACACGTTCCAAGAAGAACGTCACCAGAATGGAACCGTACTCAAACTGCTGCAGCTTGCCACACTTAGCCTTTGTAAGCTGCCTCTTCATATTGGTCGTCACCATTGCCGCCCAATTGAAGATTGTCAGGTTGAGACACTCTGTTGCCAGTATCAGGTGATTCTTTGTGGCTTCATGGGGTGCCTGTGCCCCCGCAGCTCATGTGATGGTCAACAATAGAGCTCTGAGTATTAGGTCCGGAACAGTGGGGATATCCACTTTTGAGCTGCCGGATCCATATTTTTCCCCTGGGAAAACTCGAGCCTTCACCTCCTCCATCTTCTCCCCAAATGGCTTGCTACCTGTCAATAGGGGCACCGGCCCTCTACGCGACAGTCCAATGATGAAATAGACGTCAGATACGTCTATTTCCAGTACTTGGTCCCGTATGCAGAACACCTGATCGTGTTCATCCCACAGGTTGATTAAATATCGCAAGAGCTCTGGCTGAGCTCATAGATAAGATAGGAGAAAGTATTTCTTGAGCCCACAAGCTCTAAGAGCTTCCATACAGTCTTCATCTGCTAGGGCCAATACATCTACCTGGTCATGCTCTCTTTCTTTCCATTGGAGTACCATTTTGCGTATTTTCCTACAATCACAAGGTCAAAACATCAAATTAGATCCTTGGAAATTTAAAAAATGCATTGAAATGGCTTTAGAATGGTTGAATTTTGAAAAATGGGTGCACGCAGCTGTTGGCGTGACTGTTTCGAAAACATTCGTGCCCATGGGAACGAGCCTTTGTAGAAAAATGCCCCATTGGTGCGGGTTCGTGCCTGAAACCCGCGCTAATGGGTGCAACCCTACTTTTTGCAATCCCCTCCATAGAGGATGATAAACCAAGATAAAGAAAATTAAAAATGGACAAAAATGGAGTAGGAGAGGAGGCCTCTTACCTGGAACTAATGGCGCTCTGAATGGTCACCTAGATTTGTCACAATCGTTACCTGAAGATCGCACACCAAAAGCACTAATGTCACTCTCAATGAGGTAAAAGTGAAAAGTAATTCTTGTTTTTACAATTTTCACCTATTTTATAGCTTTTTGACCCTTAATATGTTTTAAAAATTCTTTTTATGAATATTTTAGTGTATATTTGTGTTGAAAATGGATTTTACACTGGTTTTTGTGCAGCGACAGGTGTTTGTGCGACTTAGGCAACAAAACGAGTTGTATTTTATACTTTTTCGGACTCAGTAAACAAACGAAAAAGTCACTCTGGAGTCATCTTTCTGCTCTTTTCTAACTCTCTAAATGTGAAAAAAATGCCGAGTTATTCCTCTTGACTCGTTAAACGTAAATGAGAGGCAGTCATCTTTAAACCCTTTTCCGACCGTGTAAAGACAAAAAGATCGTCAGACCCTTTCCGTTTCAGGTTCCTTAACAGTTACGAAGTGACGTGGTTTCAATCGCTTTTTTACTTTTTCAGGTCGAAATCACTACTCATGAAAAGTACTCCTCGATCGTAATGATCGAGCGGTTCATTCGAGCATTGTTTTATACCTTTTCGGGCTCGAGAGACACAACTTTACAAAAAAGGACACCCTTGGAGTTTACTTTTCCGCTGTCTTTTCAAACTCTCTAAACATGAAAAGACGGCGAGTTTTTCCTTTGTCAGACTCGTTAAAACTTAATGACATCGGATTTCGTTGCAATGATTCCTTTTCAAGCATATGTTATCCCCGTCAAGCTTGTCATCAAAAAATAACCGGGGTACTCACCAGAAATGGTGGGGAATATGGAACCACAATTATTGTCGTGTCGGTAGTATGTCGCTCTTGAACATGGCACTTGTCTGCATTCGTGTCTAGGTGGGGACATCTCATCTCGTTTTTCATTTGCCTCCGTGGGTTTGGGCAATCCTATTTGACCTCTCATCTGCGCGTTGCCTCGTCACCATGACCTCTGATCATTTGATGTCAAATACTGCCAAGTCCACTGTCATGCCGCCAATATGTTCAAGAGAACTTGACCTCTGCAGAATAATCAACCTCCCTCTGATACCTCACATAATCCTGATTCACAAACATCTTATCCTTCTCTGTCTCGTGTCGATGATGTGGGAAACGTTATGGGCCACCTTCGATCAAGGTCACTTCCTGTCGAATTTAGCTCATTATCCAGGAAGTTGACTTAGAGACTCCCTTCAGGTGCCTTGGAGCCTGCATGCCTCAATGGCAGGTTCTTCATGTTCGACGCGAGGTTTTCATCATTGGCCTCCGATCGAATGATTCTACGGGTGTTCGACGCTGGCTCACTGATTCGTACGCTGTAGATTGTACCTCTAGTATCTTGAGGACCATTTTCATTATTGGTGGTACCTCTCGCGTTTGTTAACAGTTTTCATCATTAAATGGTAATCAGAGGATGTTTATGCATGTTTGACTTCGACTCCCATATTCACATGCTTGAACTTGTACTTTTTTCGGGTCGAGATGGAGCGCAAGACCCTGGATTTTGTCTGTTGAAATCCAGGTTGCAATTTTTTGGATTATTATGATCATTACATGACTCATTCACTGGATGGCTGTGACCATGCATGAGTCTGTTTATCGATCCTTACTGGATGGCTGCGTCCATACTTTGGATCTAGATTTTTATGTAGTCTACTATGGATGGCTGCGCCCATACCACATATATCATGTACTTGAGATATCATTTGTACTTCTCCATGCAAGTTCTCCGACGACAGTGTTTTCAGTTGGCCATGTTCTTGTAAAGCATTTCACCACTCTCTCTCTTTCAGGCCTCATGCTTTAGGGGGCATCTGTTACACAGCAATTTGTCACCGTCCCTGTTACCCCTTCTCCTGCACCTTGGAGGACTTATTCCGGGACTTGTGAGAAGTGAAATAACCTGGAAACACTTGCATTGTATTCCCCTACGTATGTACTTCATATGCCCTGAAGACACCTTCTGCAAAATACCCATAAAAATAGCCCTTTTTCCATTGGCGCGGTTTCACTATGTATCACTCGCGCCAATGGGGGAAATCCTCCAAAGAGGGCATGCCAGCTAGCGCTTTGTCTCAGAGTCGCACTTGCGCCAGCCCAGTTGGGTAATTTTTTTAACAAACAAACTTACGAAGGTTCTTCCTAACCCACTCATGAACTGAATCTATATTGAGTTGGTAAGTTTGGCTTCGAATCTCCATAGGAGGGAAGTAGTTCTCCACCTCTCATGGAAGCTTCTTAGTGATAAAGCCAACCCCATGAATATTGTGGAAAATCCTAACTCCTTCTCCTTTATCTATAAAAGCTTGTCCTTTGCCTTTGACAAGCTAGTTCCAAATTCTACTTTTGAAGTCCCAAAGTCTGAGAATTGCTAGGCTCATGCTACAAGAAGCCTTCTTCATTCCCATAAGGCTAAATCTAAAGTGAGGAGATTCTTGTCCAAGTAACCAAGGAGAGAGAGGCTTTTTCTCCATTCCCAACAAGCTTTGCAAGGCATGTGCTGCGGATCACCCAGCCAAAGGAGGATTTGACGTCAGAACTATGGTTGTATTCTTCTTTGTTTATCAATAATAGACGACTATCATTAATGGTTCCACTCTTATTGTCTTTTGTAATGATGATTGAGTTATATCCTTTCTGACTAATATATAGTTGCATCTATTGGATTTTATGCTTGTATTTGTGTCATTCTTTGCATGTGCAGGTGTCTGTTCACGAGGATCGTGGGGATTGTGACCGGCCGGAGCAAAGAAACGGGAGCGTCGACTCTTCTACAAGTTTAGCGTTGGAATCCAGGTAGGCCGTCATCATTGATCTTTAATTTGCAATTAGGAACCTGCGTGTTAGCATTGTTTGATTGTTGCTAGACCCCATTTGGGCTAGTAGCGATCGCCTCTATCCGCAGACGGGATTTACCTCCACAACATGCCATATGTTAGTAGGTATCCTAGTAGACACATGTCATATATATCTGAAACAATCAAAGATGGCAGGATGTTGGACACTCTAGATAGGAGAGGTGATTGAGACAAGTACTATTCCAGTTTCGACTCTGACAGGCATCATGATCGTCATCATTATCATCCTTACAGGAGGAGTGATAGGGGATACTTGCCACATGAGTTTAAGAAGGAAGATGGAGAAATGAAGAAATCACAGGATGCAGAGACATGGTTTCTTGGTATGAATAAATTCCTTTGATTGCATGACTGTTTAGAAAACATGAAAGAAAATATAGCCACTTTCAATCTCAAATGTAAATCAAACATTTGGTGGGAATACGTGAAGAATTTCAAAGGTATACATGAGGAATATTTGACTTGGAATGCATTTGAAAGACTGTTCAAGAAGAAGTACTTGTTAGAGAGGTACTATGATGATAGGGCTACGACATTTTATGAGTTGCTATGAGTTCTATGACAGATGATAAGTATACTAGCACATTTTTGGAGTTGTTGATATATATGCCTTACCTCAGGGAGGAGAATACCAAGGTTCAGAGATTCATTAGTGGACTTTCAATTGCATACATAGACCAAATTGAGTTTAATGAGCCTAGATCATTGTAGGAGGTCATCCAAAAGTTGAAAGATTGTTATGACTAGTCAAAGCACAAAGTTGAGCCTAAGCATGACTTGAAAAGAAATTAGGAAGCTAAAGAAAAATGGCCACCAAGGAGTGGAAGACCTCAAGATGAAAATGAGAAAGAAAATACAGTTCCTTACAAGAGGTTCAATACAACTCAGAAAGTACGTGGAGAGCAGTAAGCTAGAGGTAGTGGTAGGGAACCATTGTAGTGTTGGATATGTGGTAAGGATCATCGTAAGAGGGATTGTCCACAGTATTAGAGTGGTGGTAGACCCCACATATATAGTGATTAGGAGGTGCATATAGTTGGTGATGTTGGACATAGAATTCCTTATATCTATGCAGTTCTAGACAATAAGTAGGCAGATCATCAGGCATCGATCATTGAGATGGACGGTAAGCTTTGTGATCAAGTTGTTTCTATTTTGATTGATCCTGGATCTAAATATAGTTATATTGATCTTGATCTTATGGATAAGTGTCATTTGAGAAAAGAAGTGTATGTAGAATCTTGGTTGGTACAGTTGGCTACAAGTATAAAGAAGCAAGTTCACCATTGGGTAAGAGCTTTTGCATTTTACTTAAATGGTATGCCTACAACAACACATTTGAATCTATTGTGATTGGGTATAGTATGCTATTGGGTATTGATTGGCTATACCTTCATAGAACCAAGGTGGATTGCTTCGACAAGACCATTGAGTGTGTGGATGATATTGAGGAAAAGAGGACTTTCCAAGGAAGGAAGAAGCCTACATCAGTAAGGATGGTTACCACCATGTAGGCTAAGCGTAGTTGCAGAAAAGGTGGTGTGATGTTTGTAGTGCACATTCCTAGTGAAAAAGGTAAGGAGGTTGAGGATGTTGATGTGTTAAGTAGGTACCCAATTTTGCAGTAGTTTTAGGATGTATTTCCTGAGGACATTATAGAGTTTCCACCTCACAAGGAGGTGGACTTTTCTATTGAGTTGGTTCCAAGGGTAGCTCCAACATCGAAAGCACCTTACAAGATGAGCACACCTAATTTGGTTGTGTTAAAGTTGCAGCTAAAGGAAATGTTGGACAAGGGGTACATTACGCCGAGTGTATTTCCTTGGGGTTCACCATTATTATTCGTGAAGAAGAAATATGTTAGTCTCTGATTCTGCATTCGCTATAGGTAGTTGGAAAAAGTAACGATCAAGAATAGGTAATAATTTCCAAGGATTGATGATTTGTTTGATTAGTTGAGGGGAGTAGCAGCGTTCTCTAAGATCGACTTGAGATCGGAATACCATGAGGTACACATCAAGGAAGAGGATATCTTCAAGACTACATTTAGGATGAGGTATAGGAATTATGAGTTTGTTGTTGTTCCATTTGGTTTGACTAGTGCTCCAACTACATTTATCTATTTGATGAATAGTGTGTTGTGTCCTTATCTAGATAAGTTTGTTATTGTATTCATTGATGACATATGGGTATTTTCTAACAATGAGGAAGAACATGCCAAGAATTTAGCAGTAGTGTTGATATTGCTAAGAGAGAATCAGTTGAATGCTAAACCTAACAAGTGTAGCTTCTTTCAGACTAAGGTACATTACTTGGGGCATGTTGTCTGATGAGCCCCAAAAATGGATAATTATATGGGCTCATTCAACCTCCTAATTCGACTTAATCCACCATTCTCATTAGTTTATTGCATGTTTTTGATAATATTTATGCTAATAGAGTGAATTGGGTTAGTCATTATGCCAACAAGTCTAATGGGTACTTTGTGCAGTGTTTTGGTCAATTTTGAGACAAAATCAAAGGTTTTAATGAGAACTTGGCAGCCAAATTCGTGGAAGAACAAGGGAGAGGATTTTTAGGAAGGTGTCATGTTCATTTATGGGCCCTTACCTCGAATTCTCCACCATCAGCTCAGAGTTCAAGGGCCACCAAATCAATTATCACAAGGGCAGTCGAGCAAGTGCTAGTAAAAGTGTTGTTAACTACAAGTTTTGGCAGCTAAGTTCCTAAAGTTTAGGAAGGCTGTTGGGGTCCTCAATTTGTATAAATAAGAGGGCTTAGGGAATCAATTTGGTTATCTAGTAGTTAGTCACTTTGTAGGTAGAAGTTAGCTAGTTTGTAGTTCGATTTTAGTCAGTAGATTAGCTTTTCATTTCAGCACATTTTCAAGATTTCCCTTCTGGACAATTTTTGATGTAACTCTTCTTTCCTTGCTCAATAAAGATGAATCCAGCTTTGCACTAGATCTAAATCTCTCTTAGGAGGTTGTAGCTCTTGGGGTTGGGCCTATCTTAAGTTCCCAGTACCTCCTTTGTTTACCTTTATGTGTTTTTGCTGCATTTTTAGAATAAAATCTGCTATTTAGATTTAAATCTTGCTTTGTTATTTAGATTGCTTTTGATGATTAAAAAGGATTTTTACGTTCAGATTGAGTTGATAGGTTATTAACAGGGAAGAGCTTCAGAAAAAGGCCATCAAGCACCTCTGATTTCACCTCTCCCTTAGTGAGATCAGGAGTTGGGATCAAGGTGACCTTGTTGCCAACAAAAACACAGTCTTTGCTTCGCCATGCAATCATTAGTGTTCGATTTTTATTTGCAGAAGTTGGCTACATGTTCAGAGTCTTGATTGCTTAGTTTGCCTAGCATTTCACATTATTTCGTTGCAAAAAAACTGTTGTTCATTTTCCTTGTTGTTATTTAGGTCAAATTAGGTCAAGATAGCTAGATCTTGGGTTTGCATAGTCTTTGATTGGTCAGTTTTAGAAAATTGTGTGAAGATCACCTATATTACCTCTCTATCTAGCTTTCCTCCATCAGATAATCTGCTCTAACCCTTAATCCATGATTCCTACCCTTCATTTTCCATACTTTTCCCACCTTGCCCTAATTTCTACATCCTTGTGCATCATCGCTTCATCCATGCTTGAAGCGAATCCAATCGCTCCTTAGCCTCATGCGCTAGGTCTTGAACCCCTTAACATCATTATCCAACCTCTATTTCCACTTTCCCACCATTTTTCCTTGATCAACCCTCCAAATTCCACTTTTCGGAACATCCTGTAGAAAATTACAGAACATCCTGTAGAAATTCCAGAACATCCTGTAGAACCCCTGCAGACTTCCTAAAGAAGCTCATGAATGAGGTTTCTTGATAACCAAACTTTGTGAAACTCTTAGGAATGATGTTGGGGACCCCTTAGGACCTCTTCTAAACTTCCCAACCTCCTGTAATCATTTCCTTCCACTGATCCACCTCTGTACAGTAAAAAAAAATAAAAGCACATGCATAATAATCCTACAAAGTCATTCAAAAATACAAAAAGTATCTTATACACATGCATTTTACCTTCTGAAGTCAGTGGAATCTCATTCAGTAACTTGCATCTTGCTTCTTGCATCAGTAGGACTAGCTGGTAGAATTAGGGTTTGCTAGGGTTTGCATTTCGTTTTGGCTTTCAGTTTCTTTCCGCAAGTAGATTAGCTTCCTTTGAGTTAGCTTTCATCCATCAGTTAAAAAGCTTCTTCTAAGAGCTCATAGAAGTTGGCTTAAGCTCCTAGCGGACTTGTGCCAGCTAACCAAGTGACAGCTGTGGCAAGATCTAGTACTTGTGCATACAGCACTGTCGCTTCCAAGTTTGTTACGAATTACCGGGTTGATAAAATTAAAGAAGGGAGTTCTAGGAGTTGCAGCATTATTGCTGCAATACTGGGGCCCACCATTGTCTCCAAAGATGGCATCGTAGTGGATCCTGAAAAGATAAGGGCCATCATGGAGTGGGAAGCTCCTAAGAATGTGGATGAGGTGAGATAATTTATGGGATTAGAAGGTTACTAGAGGAGGTTCATCAGGAACTTCTCACACATTTCAGATCTTATCACATCATTATAGTGGAAAGGTAATAAGTTCGAATGGATAGAGGAGTGTGAGGCTAGTTTTGAGAATCTTAGGTAGTTTTTGACACATGCACTAGTGATAAATATTACGGATCTAGACAAGGAGTTTGTATTGTGTACAGATTCTTGCAAGAGAGGACTTGGTGGAGTTCTCATGTAAGAACGACAGGTAGTGTGTTATGAGTCACAGAACCTGAATGAAAACTAGCAGAAGTATCTGATGCATGATCTTGAGCTAGTAACAATTATACATGCATTGAAAATGTGGAGACCCTATCCTTGGGGCAGGATGATTACATTGATGAGAAATCACAGTGGGTTTAGGTATTTATTTGATCAACTGAATCTAAATTCTAAGAAAGCTAGATGCTTGGCTACCCTTAGTGAGTTCAACTTCGAGATCAGATACATCAAAGGGAAGGAGAACCAGGTTGCAGATGCTCTTAGCGGGAAGGTATAGGTAAACCATATAGAAGCTATGATTTAGTATGGGATAGAGTTACAATATAGGATCTTATAGGAAAGACAACAGGATGACAAATACATGGAGATTATGTAGAGGTTACAACAGAGCACATGTAGAGGTATAGGTGATTGGGATGCAAACTATCATCTCACGAAAGATGGTTTGATGAGGTTTAGAGACATGATCTATGTGCCAAATTGCAATTAGCTCAAGAAGCTTATCTTGAGGGAGTTTCACACCAAGCCATACTCAAGTCATCCAGGATATTAAAAGAGATTGATGGTGGTGAATAAGTTCTACTATTGGCCGAATATGAAGAAGGATGTAGCAGAGTTCATGGCTAGATGCTTAGACTATTAGTAGGTCAAGGCATAATGTAAGCATCCAGGTGGTTTACTATAGCCTATAGCTATTCCAAAATGGAAATGGAAGGTCATTTCCATGGATTTCATTACAGGTCTTCCAAGAAAAGTGATGCATCATGATTCTATTATGGTCATGGTTGACAGGTTGAGCAAGGTAGCTCACTTCATTCCAGTAAAGACTACATAATTCAGGAGTGAGGTAATATAAGTGTTCATGAGAGAGATAGTGAGACTGCATGGTGTTCCAAAGATGGTTGTGTCAGACAGGGATGAAAATTTAACATCTAATTATTGGAAGGAGCAATTTGCAGGCTTGGGTACAGAGTTGGTGTTTAGCACAACTTATCATCGCAGACATATGGGCAAATAAAGAGGGTCAACAGGATCTTGGAAGATATGTTGAGCATGTATGTGATGCACAAGCAGAAGAAATGGGACGATTATTTTACATTGGTTGAGTTTTCATACAAAAATGGTTATCAGAGTTATTGAGGATGAGTCTTTCTAAGGCATTGTATGGGTAGAATTGTAAGATTCCCATCAGCTATAGTGATCGAATGAACAAGGTACTTATTGGAATGCATATGTTGGCAGAATTGGAGCAGGAAATGTAGGTTACAAAGAAGAATATAAAGGAATCACAAGATAGAAAAAATATTTATGTGCATCAGCACAGGGTGCTCAAGGAGTTTTAGGCTTTGAGCATGTGTATTTATGCATTAAGCCTAAGAAAATCTCTTTGAGGATTGGTTCATGTGCCCAATTGGTACCATGGTATTGTGGGCCTTTTGAGACCCTTAAAAGGATTGGACTAGTGGCATATCTACTTGCACTTCCTCTAACAATGAAATTCCATGATGTTTTTCATATTTCATTGCTTAAGAAATTTATAAAGGATGTTGATAATGTTATTGATTGGTCTGTATTGCAGGTGGTGCAAGAAAGAGAGTTCTAGCCAAAGCTTGAGTGCATATTGTAGTGGAAACATCTCATGCTCAAGAATAGAGCCATAGAGAAAGTTAGAGTGCAGTGGAAGAACTTTCGGCTTGATGAAGCTACATGGGAGATGGTGGATCACATGTGGGCCCTGTATCCTTCATGTTTTGTTGGTTGAAGGAAAAGATTTTTGGTTTGATGTTGGTATATGTTTGGCATATGCTTTGTTGATGTTTTGGTATGTGTATGTATATGTATATTAATGTAAATACTTCCATGAGCCAAGTTATAAGGCTCCAATAAGCAGTATGGGTGTCATGTTATTATGGTTATTATATTGTCATGTTGTCATGATGTTTTTCTTTTGAGCTGGTCTTTCATTGTAAATATTGTAACGAGATAACTTATAAAGCTCCATGGGAAGTATGTTTTATTTTTAGTGGTTTTTCTAAGGTCTTCGTGTGGTTTAACACCGAGGATGGTGTTCCCCAAGGGGGAGGGTTCTGTAACAGCCTTGGTGAAAATTTCATGTAATAAAAGTTAATAAAGCAAAAATAAGACCACAGTTAAGGGGTGCTTATTCCAAGCTAAATGTTTGGCAAAGATATCATAGCGAGCATCAATGGATGTGTGTTTTGGTTAAGGAAAATCGGCAAATGCTAAGACAGAAAAAGCATTTTTGGCACATTTATTTATGAAAATAAAGGAAATTAGGAGAAAAGTAAGGTGAAAGATCACAAGTTGCATGTGAGGAGGAAATTGAAGGAAAATAATGAAAAATGAAAAAAATAGAGGCCTCATTAATAAAAAGGCTTCTCGGGATTAGTTCATAACCTTTTGTCAGTTCAAGTTTGGAGCTCTTTCATTATTCTCTCTTTCTCTCTCACTCTTGATCACTTAGATTTTTCTTGGAGCACTCTCGCTTTGGAGCCAGGAAGGAAAAGGAAGCAAAGGGAAAGCAAGGAAATCAAGGATCAAGGAAAGGAAAGCAGGATAAATTAACTTTAATAGGAATACTTGCAGGTAACATTTTCCATGTGTGATTTCTTAGTTGGTTTGGACATGCATGGCTTTTCATGTTGGTGTATGGTTCTCTTGCTATCAGTGGCATGGTTTTTCTGGGTTATGATAGTGGTTTTTAGCATAGACTTGCCTTTTTCTAGATGCCATGGTATGTTGGAATGTTTATCTTAGTTTTGAGCTTTGGTTTACCAGATGGAGTTTGGAATCCTGGGTGGATATGGTCTCAACTTTCATTTCCAAAAAGGAATCCTTCGATTGGTCTTGGTGGGGTACATGGTAAAGACTAAGGGAGAAGTCTCAGTTTAGGGCCTAGTGATCTGATTTTGGATTGCAGTAAATCCTAAGAGACTGGTATCAGTTTAGGGCCTAGTGATTCTGGAATGGATTGCGATAAATCTTGTGAGGCAAGGAGATTGAAAATTCCTCAAGGATAGTGATGGATTCTAGATGGAATTCCAAGTTTGGTTCGGCTCTGATCAAAGCATTGGTTTTAGTGTGATCACGGTTTCATAAGGGTGGAGGTGGTTTAACCTATAGAGTTTTTCATGGATTAGTTGTTTTATGATATCCCACATTCATTCTTGGCATATGGCACAGGGGTGATCAACTGCAAGATAGATTTTCTTTAGCCATGTCTATGGTTAGGAGGTGCGTGGAAGTCCCAAACCTTGCTAAATTATCCTATGATTAATAAAATCTAAGTTCTCTTAATTTTTCATTGTTTTGTATGTGGATTTAATGGTTGTCATATCTCTGATACTTATATGGTTTTATGTTAGTTATAGGCATGGTTAAATGACTGGTTCATGTCATGGTTATTTCATGCATTTACTTGTAATTGTTAAATGGATGGACGCAAGACCTAATTGATGTTATAATAGTTCAATGAAAAAGGTGGTGATCCTTCTCATTATGTTTCATAAGTTCTTTCATTCATTCATGCGCTGTCTTGTATCTTACACCTATAGGTTGCATTGATGCTAAGTGTTTGACATAGTGTCAGTCCCAGGTTGGGATTATCAGGTCTAGTCCTGAGGTTGATTTTTTATTTTCTTATATTTTCATCATGTCTTTGATGGATTCTGAAGGTTATAACAAGTTCTGGGAAGAGGCTAGGATTCTAGGCTAGCACAGGTATGGTGGAAACATTCTCTTGGCTCATATGGGCCTGACCAAGGATAGGAAGAGTTATTTAGCCAAACAAATCTCGTAGTTATCAGCCCTTTTGGCAATGACATGTAGGGTGTGGACTGAGGTCTCACCTGAGGTAGTAGGGGAGGGTGCTGGAACCAGGTTTTCGCACCCTTGGGATGTCTGATGTGGTCTGGAGGGTTCACGCACTGTTCTATGCCCTCGTGCTACTCTGCTTCCATGTTGATCCAGACCAAGGAAATTCCTTGATACTTATTAGTAATGAGTTATTATAGATAAGATCTACCTTTTACGATCTTTAAGCAAACATTTAATAGAGTTAACTAGTTTGCGAACTTAGAAAACTTATAGATTTGCATAAACTCATAACATAAGCATAAGCACACAGATCAAACAAATATATCAATCATAAATTAACCAGATCCATAATATTCCAGATTCAACACAGTATTTCAAAACCAACTTATCTTTATTCAATTCTTTCACCAATACATCCAGATCCACCATGCGCACTTAGCTGCAGGGGTCCGCGTACACAACTGCGAACTCTACCAAGCCTCTGCGCACCCAACTGCAGAGCCTCTATCTACCCACCAACACCCTTGACTCAAACTTAGAAATGCCGAGATTATTGTCTTCACAAACCCATAGCACTTAGATCTATTAACCACAAGAACTACTTTTTACCCTAGAGCCATGCTCTATTTATACATTCCCATGGCTTGCGAACCAAGGGTAGGCCGACTTACTTCCTATTATTCTATACTATTTCTTGCGTGGAAAACCCTTTAACTCGACCTATTACATTTCGCATTCTCTACATATTTTGGAGATTTACAATATTATTATCCTAACTTATAGGATTTAAGCCCAAAAACTATTACGTGGGACCTCTGCTACCCAGCAGGTCCCCAACACAATCATCATGACTTGTCCTGAGTCACTCGTTGGTGTGGAAATATGTGCTACCTAGGCTCCACAGTTCACCTTCTTGTGAGTGACATACTACTCCCTTTTCGGGTCCTGCAACACTTCTTCCATCTCATGCTCTAGTGTCGTTACCAATTCTCACAACCGATACTGCTCATTCTGTTCTGCTTGGTTAACACAGAACAACCCCTCATAGGGTTTTAGCTCTAACTGGGGTGCCGCATACAGGAACTCCTTGAACTAGCGCAACCCTTTTCCAATTTCATATCTTCTGTATGCACTTTCTGCTACAGCTTGTGTTGCAATTTTGCAAGACCATTGCTGCTGTCCACGAGATCCCAATCACCAAGGTACATCAGAGATGACCTATTAACTATAATTCCACCATTTGCCTCCATATTTACAGCCTTTCCCTATATTTCATGGTTCACCTTCTAGCCCATGGGTGAGTCAGCAGCCTCCGGACTAGTTCTGCTTCGTGTTTAGAAATTTCCAGCACATCCCCTACTGTCAATGTTGAGTTCTGTGCAGTGCCTGTAGCGGGCACCGCCATCCTCTTTAGCAAGCCTAGCACCTCCAATGGCCATATCACAACCCTTGGCCTCACTCCTTGAGCATAGATAATGAATAGGTCCATAGCAGTAGGAAGGAACAATAACTTACTGTGCTCAGAAGCGTAGCTCAGTCGGTGGGTATCCCTCAGTGATTTATAAGTGTCTCGAAATTCAAATTTGTTGGCTCCCACCTTTTTGGCTGCCCTCATGCTAAGCCTGTGGCAGATTGTTTCCGATCTGGCTCATACCTCATCTCTTAAATGTTTGCTGCCCACTCCCTTTTTCCATAAATTAGACATCTTGTCATGAATAGTGATAGCAACAGTCACCTCTCTTCTTGTCAATGCAGTAGTGCAACCCTTCCTACACAACTGCAACCCTTGTGATAGATCAAATCTACGCACACCCCAGTTGTCGTGTAGCTGCTCCCCATATTTCTTCAATGTTCCACACTCTCTTTCAACTGGCTGGAGCAGTGAGACTGTCCTTTGGGTAGTTAGTCAAGCGGTTGGCCCACCCGTGTAGAGCTTCAGGTGACTGCCATTTACTCTTCCCAAGAAGGGGTTTCCATTGAGCTTAGCAAGCTAGACCACGCCTCCATCTGTAACTTCATTGAGTACATAAGGTCCCAACCAGTGCATATGGAGCTTGCTAGGGAATTTTTCGAGCTTGCTCTCATATAGTAATACTTGATCATTTTCTTTGAATGTGCACCCATCATACTTTGGCAGTTCACGATCCTAAGCTTTGATGCAATACAATGACTTAGTCATCATATTGTAGTTTAACGTGGTTACCCCGTTCAACTGATTATTCCACCGTTCATCTTCCTCATCTGAATCTTCTATGCAGGAATCTGCATGGCCCCACGATATTCTTCCTTCTCTAGTTGGACTGACCCAATATTTATTTCGTGCAGAAATTTTGTAGATGGAATCTAATTCATCATCACTTCTGTTGTCGTGCATAGGCTCGGTGTAATGGGATCCTTCAACCAGGTTTAGCGAAATGACTACGTGGAGTGACTTCTTCTCAAATATCATTGTCCGCTTCCTTAAATTAATAGCCCCATTCATATCAGTGTCCCAGTCTATCCCTAACAATGTAAGATAAGGGCTACTTTCATCCATGATTTCTATTACCTCAAAGTCCGTTCGAGTGCTCACACCTTCTATATCTACGGTAATTCCTTACAGTCTTCCCATGGGTAGAATCTTCTATTGATTCACCATCCATAATTGAATAGGAGACCATTATAGTGGGGGTTTTCCCATGCGTTCCCGTCTATTTACGTAGAAAATTTTCATCTGAGCCCAAGTCTAGAATGATCTAATTCATCTCAAAGTCATCAATCTACACCATTAGTCGCCTTTCCCGTCTAGTTCACGATGCTTGTTTCCCCAATTTTTGGACCACGCGAGGTTCCCCAGAACCTGTGCACATAGTTATCAATTCTTGTAATCCTTTAACAACCTAATTGTCGTGAAGAAATTTCATACATGTCTCTAAAAAGGTAGTTAGCATTGAAGGATCCTTCCCTAGCTCAGGTTTGTCCTTACTACTTGGGGTAGAGACTTCTGCGAAGTTTTTCCTAGCTTCCAGAGCGATTTCCTTGTGAACCTCGGCATTGTCCTTGGTCCCTTTCTTCTTATCCTCCCCTACAGTTGCACCACTTCTAAGCACCATGTTTACGTTGGGGTCTTCCTCACGCGGTTCGGCCCTCATCATTTGGACATTCTACGTCGTCGTAGGTTGCACTGCCCTCTTCTCTCATATTTGTGCTATCAACTTGGGGCAATATATCATTTCATGATCGAACTTCTCGCAGTAAGGGCACGATATTCTGGTCAGGTTGGTACATTCCCATGCATAGTGTCTTGGCCCTCCACAGTTGTAACAGATTAGCTGCCCGTAACCACTTCCTAGACCCATTCCTCCCCATCCTCATCCACGTCCCTGGAACCCACCACACGCTATTGCCATGGCTGGATCCTAACCACGTGCTTTAGTCTGCATTCTATAGGCAGGTGACTGGTCCATCAATAATTGATAACTACAACAGTCTTGCTCCTTGTGGCCCACCGATCAGAAAAAGTTGCAAAACAGCTACTGGGGGGTCTAGTTAAATTTTGGCAGTAGATGATTGTTGTCCGTGTTGTGCTTTCCTCCCACCTCACATATTGTGCACCAGAGTGAGAGTGTTGCACTTGTCCCTGCTTGTGCCTCTGGTCACAATGGTGTTGGTCCCCCCATTGACACATAGTTCGCAAAGACTGGAAAATGATCCTTACCGTGACCCTGGTTTCTACACTTTATACACCATACTTCCTCCCATGCTTCTAAGTGGGGTGCCTTCTCTTTTTATAAATTTTGCATTTCTAAACATAGGTTTTGTATTTGAACATGGATTTGTTGAACTCCCAACCTCAGATCATGTATTGGAGTTTCATGCAACCTCATTGCTATCTCTAATGCTTCAGCTTGGGTTGAGATCTTTTGTTGTGACAGCGTTGTCCTCAGATGTGGCGTTAGTGACACCACAAACCATGCGCAGTGCTGCGCATCTGATAGCATCATGTTTGCCTTGTGTATTTTACTTTTCAATCTCTGATGTAGATCCCACGGAGTTTCACAAGGCATCATCATGATCTCCTTGAACCCTATGATTGACTGCATTTCTAATTTTGGCCGGCTAAATTCTTTTTTAAATTAATCTCGGATCTCCGCTATTATCACATTTGGGTGATCACCTGAGTACTTTATATACCACGTCAGAGCGTGGTCCTACAGCGCGCTAACTAGGGTAGCCTTTTTTATGGCATTGTTCATAGCTCTGTGCGCTTCCCATACGGCCATCACCACAAACCAAAATTTTTTTGGATCTTCGCTTCCTACTCCTTTGAATACTAGCAACTAAATTGCGCTTGTCATGTTTACCCTCTGGTTTGTGCATTGGTGCACTAGTACCTTCTATGAACTTGTATCATTCCTGATTCAATCGATACTCAGACTTTTCCTCTGTAGGATTCCAGCATCTCGCATCAAAAAATCCCTTAAGAAGATCCCAGTCCCGGCAATGGAACCATTTGTTGGCTTATATGGGCCTGACCCAGGTTCGGAAGAGTTATTTAGCAAAACAAATCCTGCAGCTACCGGCCCTTTCGGCAACAGCCCATGGGGCGCAGACTGAGGTCTCACCCGAGGTAGCAGGGGAGGGTGTTGGAACTATGTTTCTACACCCTTGGGATGTCTTGATGTGGTCTGGAGGGTTTGCGAACTATTCTGTGGCCTCGCGCTACTCTACTTCCGCATAGATCGGACCAAGGAAATTCCTTGATACTTATTACTAATGAGTTATTATAGATCAAATCTACCTTTTACGGTCTTTAAGAAAACATTTAATAGAGTTAACTAGTTTGCAAACCCAGAAAAGTTATAGATTTGTATAAACTCATAACATAAGCATAAGCGCACAGATCAAATAGATATATCAATCATAAATTGACCAGATCCACAATATTCCAGATTCAACACAGTATTTCAAAACCAACTTATCTTTATTCAATTCTTTCGCCAATACATCCAGATCCGCCTTACGCACTCAACTGCAGGGGTCCGCGCAGATAGCTGCGGACTCTAACATGCCCCTGTGCACCCAGCTGCAGAGCCTCTATCTACCCACCAACACCCTTGACTCGAACTTACAGATGCATAGATTACTATCTTCACAAACCCATAACACTTATATCTATCAATCACAAGAAGTAATTTTTACCCTAGAGCCATGCTCTATTTATACATTCCCATGGCCCGTGGACCAAGGGTAGCCCGACTTACTTCCTATTATTCTATACTATTTCTTGGGTGGACAACCCTTTGACTCGACCTATTACATTTCGTACTCTGCATATTTCGGAGATTTGCAATATTATTATCCTAACTTATAGGCTTTAAGCCTCAAAACTGTTATACGGGACCTCTGCTACCCAACACATTCCAAGGACGTTGGCACATAGGCTTGTGGGAGAAGCTTTGGCTTCTGATCGATGTCTTACCTATAGCATGTGAGCGACTAGGAGTTAAAAGACTTAAATCATCAGTGGGAATCATAGACAAGATGTCAGAGAGGCTGACATGTCCCCTGAGGGAGTTGTCACTAATGTGGATGGGTTTTTTTGATATATTCCATGGGTTCCATTAACTTAAGGTCACCAAGGAAGTTGAATTCCTTATAGTAGCCTCTCTTGTCACATGTTTACCCTGACTGGACAGTTTCTTGGGTGGACCTAGGTGGAGGGTGTGTTATATTAAATATGTAATCCCTTATGTGAAAAGGAGAAAAATGCCACAATTATTTCTTATCAAGGGAAAGGGATTCTCCAAATCCATGTGAACATGTTTAACATGCCACTTCTTGCAAGGATAGCTTGTTAGATATGAACTTGGGAAATAGAAGAGGATTTTTTGTGGCCCTAAAATCTTTGATATAAGTTTCCTTATCTATTAATACTAATCACCTACTTCACCATTTTCTTACATGGTCTTTTACATCATGCATCTTGGATATTCACAAAAGCTTATAATGTATATAAGGGAAATGAAAAGCTAACAAATTTGTGTGTAATGTAATTTGTATTGATGCTCATACAATTTTTGATAATATACTTATATGGGTGATTCACTTGGATACCACTACCATCCCAACCTTTGGAAATAGTTAACGCCACAAAAATATCAAGTAGATAATAAGACATGAAGAATTCCTAGGGCCATGTGTTCAAACCTAGAGATAGAATAAGGCACGAACATTGATAATATGGAGGGCCATTTGAATATGGTGTTATTCTTCGAGATAGTGTTATCATGGGCACCCACGTTTACTTGAATTGAGTGGAATATTCTTCTCTATATAGCCTATTGATGAGAAGCATTATGATTTTAATTGGATTTCTTAAATGACTAGAGGGACAAGTCCCTACGCTCTTTGCTTTGAAGGCTTTAACATTGGCCAACCATATTTTCATGAAATTGATGTAGTTTAAAGGTAGTTACAACATCCATTCCTCATTCACATCTATAAAAGGTTATGCAAACATGTAGTAAACCTCAATATAGATTTATTAAAAGTATCCATTATTAATCAATTTATATGCCTACCTTACTAATAAATAGGATATGACCTCAAGACAGGGAAATGCCACAAACCTAGTTGTGACCTTATGTGGTTGTTTAATCAACTAATAGACACTATAATTTGGATTTTTTTAACTAAAGAAGGAAGGAAGTTATGGTAAGTTCTCCTTACTGAAAATTTGATATAGGTCATCACACTTGTAATTTGTTCCAACATTCATTCTAAGTCAAGTGTATCCATACTTGAGCCCAAGAATGCATATTTTAGTACCAAGTTATGTTATTTATTTTCTATCAAGACTAAGCTTGATCACTCATTCATTTTTCTTTCTTGGTATTTCCAATGTCGTATGTAGATAATTGATCCATTTAAAGAATAGGAGAAAGTATTATTCAAAATTTGTATTTCTTCTAGTCTTTGTCATCATCAAGTTTTTTTTACGGTTCCACTTCCACTATTTTTATTTTTTCTAAAAAAAAAAATTAGAGGATTTACTTCATTATTTGTTCAAATCATTGGTCACTATCTAATTAATCAACATTTTCATTTCCCATATTCGAGTCAATGCATATGAATCAATCCAATAATGATTGTTTAGATTAGGGGAAGGGTCTTATGTTTATTTTTCATGAACCCTAAATCATTAGTAATGAGAATGCTGAATGTAGTGTTTTTACCATAAATATCTTTTAAACCACTAAAAAATAGGAATCTTCGCTATACAAAATTTAGGGCTCACGAGTTTGGGTCAAATTAGGACTAAGTGAAGCTCAAGTATTTTTCTTCAACTAGGTTTCAAATTTCCAAGCCCTAAATTCATTGGATGTCGTATAAAGTTGTTTTTGTCTTGACTTGTTGAGCTTACAAGCATTCAGACCTTGCGTATGATAGTTTGTAAAATTTTTATTAAAAAAAAAAAAAAAAACTTCCTCAAGTCTTTTCCTTCTCTAAGTGTTTTGCATCATAAACATCCAATTTGTTTCACTTTGCATTGTGTTGTATACAAACTTAAGTTAGGTTGTGTTATGTCACATAAAATTGAAGCTTATAAAGCTATGATACAATGTTATCTAACAATAATTTATGAGCTATGATAAAATGAGTTTGTTAGATATATGAATTTAAAAGAAATTTTCAATGATTAATGAAATATTTATAAGAGTTTGGGATTTGTTTAAAATTAAAAATATCCTAAGTGCTTATATGAAGCTTGAAACATTGTTCTTTTAGGATTCAAAGGAAAAATGAAGTGAGGCCCCTACCATTTTTTGACCTTTGTTATATGAGAAACCAAAAATAACATGGGGAATTTGTTACTTGCTTAACAATGACTTTATTGTTAGGATATTCCGACACATAGGAATAGTTAAGTTCAACTTGGTCTAGTATAGAGTTAGGTATAGTGTGTTTCTTTACTGTTGTACATTTTGTAACTTACAATCCGACGGTCACAATATGTAGTGATCCGACGGTTCATTCTCTCCTCGGTATTACTGACAC